>RJWM01008999.1:22404-70124 GCA_004363535.1 Dasyprocta punctata
AAAAAAAAAAAAAAAAAAAAAAAAAAAAAAAAAAAAAAAAAAAAAAAAAAAAAAAAAAAAAAAAAAAAAAAAAAAAAAAAAAAAAAAAAAAAAAAAAAGAGTGGAAGAAAACTAATTTCTAAGGGAAGTCTGAGATACCATTTAGCCAAAAAGGAAACTTGGCTTTGGAGGAAGACTGGGCACAGGAAAAGACGAGCTCTCTGCTTGTAAGTGTCATCTCAGGCCCAGTGTCAGAAATTCGTACTTTCTCTTCAAAACAGAAAATGGCACATGTACCACAATCTTTGGTTATGTCATACTTTTTAGTGAAATTATTTCTGTACATATTGGTTTATAATTTCTTTCTCTGCTGCAAAACTGGGAATGTTCAAAAGACATAACGCAGAATTTTAATGACGAATAGTGCCATCCAGCACTGTGAAACTTGAAAGTCCTTGTGGATGGTCTTACACTTGCACCCATGGGAAAGGATGTGGAGCAATGCAACACAGCAAGCCCAAAACCTCTCTCCAGCTAATTTCATTTTACTCAGTAATTGCATTCTTGCTTTCAAGTCCCAGTGAATACAGGAAGCAGGTGTCTGCTTCACTAATCATAGCCCAGGGTTTAATAATTCAGCGTTGAGTCTCCTAAGAAAGTCTCCAAGGAAGACACTTAATGCAGAATACGGTGAGCTTTCCCTAATGAGCAATTCAGTAAAAATTCTGCAATATCCAGGGAGATGAGGACAGGTACTTTGGAGTATTATAAACCATACTGAAGATCACAAGTTTCCTCTGAACTTCCTGTCTGCAAGCACCCACTTAGGAAAGATTCTCTTGGAGAAGACAAGGAAAAATAATCCCAGGGTCTCCCTCAGAGATCACTCATTATCACAATGTATATAAAGTACTTCCCAGAGTTGCTGGCCCATAAATTTGCTCAAATATATCCTGCCAGTCTGCTCCTTCAAAGTCCTTGTATCTTTTTTTTCCTAAGCTAGCTAATAAAGGCAGTCTAATTCCACAACATCATGACATATAAAGTCAACCCTATACCTGATACTATACATGAACAGAAATAAAAATTATGCAAATCTTACAATAATCTATTTGCATTATTTTAGCCATGTATTTGTGGGTTTTTGTTTGTTTTTTGCCAAATTGGTGACTAGCAGGTTAGGAAATTACCAGCAAGCAGCATAAATGATTTCCTGAAAGTCTGTGTTGCAGTGGATCTTCACATCCTCTTTCAGTTCACTTTTACCCATAGGACTGGTGCTATGTTTTAAGATATTTCCAGAAAGTTATTGTTGAGAGTTGGTTGAAACAGGATGACTTAATGGATTTGGGGGCGGGGATAAATGGGATGAATCTAGCTACCCTTTGGACTACCATCTTGTCAGGCTTTTAAAACTGACTCCCACTGCACAATGGCACTAAAGTCATGGTCTAAACTTTCCCATGCTGTTCTCAGACACCCCAGTTACTGTTCTGGTAGTTACTGGTCATGGAATGAATAAAATTAAACAGAAGAAATGAGATCTCAACATGCTGATACTTATGGTATGGTTCCAGGAAACAGCAGCTGCTAGCCTCCAGACTGCACGGGCCAATAAATAGTCTAAAACTTTTTAAAGAAAGCAGGATTACAGACTTTTCAGTTTATAAAATATAGGGGGTATAGCAGAGAAGGACACACAAAGAACCATTTTAAAAACAGTACCATCCTCACCTTGTCTCGTTTCAGACCCAAAAGCACAGCCCCCAAGAGGAATCAGACGGAACCCTGCTTATCCTCTGAACTACACGTCCTCCCACTCCCTGCGGCTACCTTCTCCATTAACACTGGGCAGGAAAGCTGCAAACCCTGACTTAAGACCAATTGATTTATAGATCTTTTTATTCATTTCCTTTAATTCACATGCGTTTTCTTAAACAAAAATTTATTTACTAAAAGCTGCTTCACAGTACAAAATTACTTTATTCAAAGCTTACTGTACACACAAAACTGATTAATGGGCATTTCAAGTCCCCTAATTGGTAAATACAAAGTTTACAGACTCTCACTGAAGAAAATACATGAACCTTGATTACAGTGTTTTTACATAGGGAAAACACACACACGCACGCCTGCAAGCAGCTTCTGAGGATAGTTGTACATTATATGAAAAGTAGTCACACTTTAAAATTTCTCTCAAAAGCAAAAAGTATTAGGTTTTAAATAATTAGATCATTTAACTTTTATTAGAATACACAGAAAATTATTAGTGTATCCTTTTACACAAAACACATATACAATGATTATGGAAACTATACATGAAATTTTAGAGTAACACTTTTATTAATGTATCAGTATCTTATGGTACTTTGTAAGCAGTTCTGTTTTGAAGACATAATGAATAGTCAATGTGGGTTCAAGAGGGCCTAAAATGATGTCTTATTTCTTGACAAATCTAGCTATCACAATCTTACTAACACCACTTCCTCTGCACACTGTTACTAGCACCCAAGCCACACAGGTGGATCTCTTTGGTGACCTCTTTCCTGACACCTCCAGCACTGAGCAAGCTCCCAAGGTCAGCTGTAAGCCTCTCACGCCTGCTGGATGCCAGGGTCCCTCCCAGCCTCAGGAACATGTGCCACAGCTCTACCCAGAGCAGAGCACAGAGCCAAGGAGGCTACTTCACTGCCACAGTGAAAGACCACCTTTAGAATACAATGCTGTGAACTTAGACATGGAAGCCCACAGACAAACCCTAGACAACCACGATCCCTATGTCTGGGTCTATTCTCCTTCTCCTCAGGAAGGGAGGTGGAAATAAAAACAAGATGCAGACACTTCACAGCAAAGCAGCTGCAAAGCTCCTGTCCTCAGCAGGACAGAGCCCAACAATGGGATGCGAGGAAGAAGGCTGAACTGCAGGTGACACTTCTATCTTAAGATGAAAGCACCAAAATCGGGCATGCTGGGAGGTAAACAGCACCACTGCTCGGGAAGAATGGGCGGGACAGAAGAATCCCTTGTGTGCATTCACATGAGCAGTATGGGACAGCTCTGAGGACACAGCACGGACATCTGAGGTCTGGATGAACTCGGGCTCCTCTCTCAGGTCACCCTCTCTGCGGTGCTGAAATTGTGAAGAACACACTGCAGAAGCCTGGAACATTATACTCCAAAAGGAACTAAAAAAATGTATCTTCACATCCTGAACAAATGAAGCCTAACTTTCAGTTGGCTGACTGATCCAGCCTCCCCTCCACCAGACTGTACTGAAAGAGATGTTTCAGGAGTGAGTTCTATTGTGCTCACACTAAAGGTACATGGTTATAAGGCTAGTTCATGTCTATGGGTCCAACTCAGAAAGACAGATTGTCTCACACACAAACAGCAGTGCTTCTCAAATGGGCTACATCATTCCCTGAAGATGCTCTTCCATCTACTTAGTCCCAAGAGCAGAGTTACTTCAGTTTCTTGATTTTCCCAGGATGACTTCTGAGTTTGATTTTGCAGGAAATTCCCAGTGCGTGACGCGGCAAGCAGGTGAGCTGAGGTTACACAGGGAGTCTGGAGCTGCTCGATGGACATTTTTGTTCTTGAAATATGTTTCCAATAATGGAAATCAAATGCATTCATTCTATGTCAAAATATGAACTGATAATACTCGTCTGAACTTATAAATGAATTAATAAAACTGAAAATCATACATTCAGAAAGAAACAAAAATAAAATTATCTGTGAATCTTGACAATTTTTCTGAAAATGTACTGCAAATTAAAAAGTCATGAAACAGAATTCCAAATTTCTAATCTCTATTTTAATCTGAAATATACAAATTACAGCATGAATCTGACATCCTGAGACATGAGAAGGAGTCAAGGAGGAAACGTTCATATTCATTGGAAACCTTAGCAAAAAGCATGCTTATTTTAAAAACACATGAATATGCGACTTATTCTGAAATAACCCTTTCACCAGCAGATGCCTTGGGCTCTTGTTTTCTCTTGCACAGGACTCGACACACACCTCGCAGAGTTCTGGTCCAATTCACTGTGAGGCTCACAACTTGTGGCTGCAGGTCCCTGTGCTGAGACGGTAGCATCCTTCAAGCCTGATGTCCCAAACCACAGTGGCAAAGGATCACGGACAGAGCCAGAACGAAGTCGGAGCAAGGATAGACGTAAAGGGAAAGAGAGGACCTTTCAGAGCAGGGCTTCCTGACACTCAGCCACGCAGTCCCTGCACACCTGGAAACTGCTCGGAATGAAACACTAAGTCTGTGCAGACTTCTTGCCAAGAGGAAGCCTGGCTTTTCTTACATGTCTGATAGGGGTTTGTCTAAAACTCCCAAACACAAGGGCCAGAGCTGTAGCTCACTTCCTCTGGGTCGCTCTATGCACCCAGACTCTCAAAGAAGCTCTGTTCCTCTAGGGGTGAACGGTCATACCCTGGACTGTCACCGACATGCTGGGCTGTGAAGTGCAGGGGCTCAGGAGTGCACGGATCTCCCATGAGCCACCCACCGAAGTGCTCTTCTAATGGAACTGAGGCCTACATAAGACTTAGAAAATGTCACTCAAAGGTCCTAGGAAACGACCATCAAGCCGATTACATGCACACACTAAATTCTCTGCAATACTCAGTATTCTACACTGTCTTGAAGTTATACTAGGACAACTGTATACGTATTTATCTAATATCCAAGGTATTTTTTTGAAATAAAGTACATCTTTCAGCCATATACTCCTTTAGAACATACCAGAATAAAATCAAGCTGTTTGGAAATGCCTCAGTATTTCCAAAAATCACATCACTATGCCGCAAGCTAGTGTTACCCCAAACAGCAACAAAATGCCCCTCACTGAGGCATCTGGCGCCTTCTTATCGCTCCTGGAAAGTAACTCCCTTCCTTTAGTGCATTTCGGGTTCACTCTGTGAAATTACCCCATCCACCCCCACTTTTCATTGTAAGGCTCTTAAGTTTTTCCCTCTCTTGGGTCTCTTTCATTTGTACTCAGAGTTTTCAGAATCTAAGAAGGTCTCTGAAATATTCATTCCAGTAGGGACTGAGTTTTTTCCTGCCTAAATAATTCCTTCTGGGTGTATCGAATGCTTAGACCTTGTCAATACTGTGGCTAGAATTGGCTAAGAGGAAACACCTCTATCGACAAAAGTATCACAGAAGGAGAGTTTCAAAAAAGCCAGTTGTAATGGGAAAACAGCTAAGTAGGCGACACACATTCAGATTAAAATATAACTTAATTTAAAAATACAATCTAATGTTTTTATTGTGCCTGGTATTAAACATACAACAGCCAATCCATCTTATAACAAAGCAAAACAAGAAAGGGAGCGGGGATGGGTAGCCCTTCAGCCTCTAAAAGCTTTCCAGGAGAATCTCAGATAATGTCTACTGCAGATGTCCATGGACTTCATGAATTCTGGATAATACACCAGCACTAAATTCATATGTGAATATTCTCCCAAGCTACTATCAGCCTCGAGTTTCCTGTGCTTTCCTCACCCCTCCCCTTCAATCCTTTTCAGAGTTGTTCCTGAATGTGGTCTCAAAACTCCGTCCTACCCAGCACGTTCTCGAGTCTCTGAATCCCAGAAGGAACAGGCAAGGCTGGGGAGAGAGCGGCAACACGGCCCCGCACAGGCTGGCTGGCTGGCACTCTGCTCCCCGGCTCTCCATCTACCCCTCGGGCACGGCTCCCCTTGGCCACGGTCCAGGCTCACACGAGCAGCCCGCAGTTGGACACTGTGTTCAGGTACATGGGAGAAGGTGACCTTTCAACTCTGGAGGCAAACTGATCCTTCCTGGGACCAAAGCTACTTCCTTTCTCTTCCCTTGTATTCGTATCACCTACCTTTTAGCTACTGTGTAGTGTATTCACCGCATAAGAGAGCGAGGTGAAAATGAACAGCTCTCCGCCTTCCTCGCTGGCATTCCTGTCCTGTATGATAATGTCTAATTTTGAAAACTGACAGCATTTTGCCACCAGTGTATTTGCGTAAATGTGGGTAGAATTTCCATATTGTAATATAGATGATTTCCAGGTTGAAATTTTGTAACCTTTATGATTGTCACTTGACTATTCTTTTCCCCTCTTCTTTATTTCTGACCAATAAATACTCTGATCCAAGTAACACACACTTTAAGGTAGAGAGAAAGGAAAAGAAGCTAAGCAAACAGCATTGGGAGGAATGACATAACTGCCTGGGGAAATACGGAATCTCTAAGAACCCCAAACCCTCAAAAGACTATGACACTAATACTGACAGCTGATAACTTATGACATGCATGTCAACTTAAAAGGACAAAGTTCTTTTATATACTTTTATTAAATTTACTATTTCACCTACTAAGTAATTATATAATTTCCAAGATTCCTAAATATTTCCAACATATTCAACTTAGGGATCCAAGATTCTGAACATGCCATCACCAAAAAAAATTGCAAACCTAAAAAACAAAAAAGGGAACAGAATTAAACAATGTCAAAGGAAAATACGTTCTCAGAAAAGGTATTTACTTTTATAATTTTCAAAACACTTTAATGTTAATGCTTTTTCTCATCTTACATTTATAGCTCAAGTCTAATACTAAAATTTTATTTAGAAACAAGGAAGTTAATCAAAGTAAGTATTAAACATCATACATACCACCTACTTAACTATCTAATATTTACTGGGTCAAAATATGTTCACGTTTACAATGTGAAGCTTTAAAGTGGCAGTAGTTCTGTATTTTCTTATAAAAGCTATCACCACAGTGACATTCAAATGCATAAATGAAATTATACATTTAGTTCCTGTACAACTCATACCCTTAGAAACTACTTTTTTAGCTAATTAACAGTCAAGTCTTTGTTGTTCCATAGTGACTTCTAGTACATGAAATAAAGATGTTCTTCAAAGATTTGCTAACCTCAAAACAGCCAATCTATTAGGATTTTTTATAAAAAAAAAGGGAAGAAAAATTGGTGGGAAGGGGTAAGCAGAAGAAATCAAAACTTTTCAAAAGATAGTTATCAGTGATTGTTATCATTAAAATAGTACTGTGCTGCACAGAAATAAACTACATGAGAAGCTCTCCTACCACAGGCTTCAGCACCATGCTGCTGATATCAGCTTATTTAATGATTCTAAAGAAAACCAACAGTTCTGAGACCACATGCATAGAAACATAAAATCACACATGAGGGAGCTGGCCAACCAAAGAGCCAGGGCTCCTCAGGGCTCTCTCAGAACGAACTGGCAGGCCCATGAGGGTAAGTGGGACCACAGACGTAAGGTCACCCACTCTGGTACAACAGGGCCAGGGCTCCACAGCTAGCTTGAGAGTAGCTGCTCCTCTGTGCACACGAATGATTCTCCTATCATTACAGAAAGTCACAGGCATGTGCTCTCATTTTCAAGTCATTCTCAATATCTAAAATAAAGGGTAAGAAAAGGCTGCAGGAAAATGACGTGACATACAGAACTAGCGTGACAACTGAGCCTCTAGAAGAAAACATAAAAATATGACTTTCGTTTAAAAACAAAAATACTATCTGTTGAGCAGAATTTAGAATTTCCATCTACATCACCCTCTAGAGTGGGGTAAAACTTCACTTTCTAAGCATCTCATCAATGAAATAACATGATTGAGAATTTAGAAGTAATTTTGTGATGCTCCTTTTGCTATTAATGCTACTACATATAAGACAAGAAATGAAATCGACTAACAAGCCACTTATTTAAGCAAGTGGCTTAGTGTAAAATTTGAACTTGAGCAAGAACCCAGTAGAGAATTCTGTTGCTAGGGAGTGAAACCCGGTTCGGGCCTTAAGCATGGCTTCAACGTACTTAGTGAGATTTGGGCCACCTGAATAAACCTGGCCATTGAGAGAAGACACCCCCTAAAAAGTTGAATGACAAAAACCGATTCTATTATGTAGAACTATAAAATGTATTTTGAACTTCTAAAAATTAAAGCAGAGTTAACTGTACAACTAAAATTTTCAACGGGCACTTTACACTTTAGAAAGCAAAACACATGTATCTATAGGAAACATCAAATTTCTTTATCATAGGAAAAGAATATTGCGGCAAGAATCCTAAATTTAAGACTAAACCTACTGGCTTTCAAAGAAAGAAAAAAAAAAACACTTCAACCTTCATATTCCTAATATAGTAAACATTTCATTACAAGTCAAGCAGCCTAAGAGGTCACTTGGAAAAAAAGAAAAAGACCTGTGTTTAAACAATTTTTTTGGTTTGATTAGCACATGGAGACTGGTGTTAATCCAGCCACTGAACTTCTGCACAGTTTGTTAGGCTGCGTCAGTACGCTGCTTTTCACACTTAAAAAGGAACAGGGATAGGAACAGACATGGAGTGTGAGGCCCCTCTCTGTCCCCTAGGGTTTGCCATTACCATTCTGTGTGAAGTGGTCTCAGGACCAGGCGACAGCACACTTCTAGCCCGAAATCGGATGACCTCAAAACCACCTCATGTCAGGCTGAGGCCTCATGTCTTTCGCTTAGAGCTAAAAATAAAAATACATGTGAATGAACAAATGATCATGGAATGAAATCTCTAACATGACACTAAGATATACAACATCAGAAGTTACTTTTATCACAGAAAAATGAACATGTACACATTTCCACACGGACGGTCACAATCCCAGTTGGAACATAAGGACGCCCTTCTTATCCTGTCAATTCCAAGGTGGTTCCACAAAGCTATAGTAGTTTCTTATTCATTTCCTGAGATATGACATTTAACTTTTATAGTGGAATATAACAGTATCACTAATGAAACTAATGAAGGTAAGGTAGCAATTTAACTTCTTTTTCTAAACATAAACCAGGGCAAAAAATAAAAAGAAAGCTAAGTGTAATACTGAGTACACCAATAGTCTGACCTAGGAAATACATTTTTGTGTATTAAGAATGCCTAGTTCCAAAGACAGTGTTAGAAATGGTGGAAATTAACCTGCGACACCAACAAAGTAAGATGGTCAATATCTCAACCAATCAATATCCAGTGTTCTATGCGCAGGAAGTCAAACACCAAAGACACCAGAAGGCTCTGAACCTCCTTGGCGAGGCTGCAGCCCAAGGGTCTCATTCCTAATTTTGTATCTGGGCTGTGACACTAGGAGACACGTGGACAGCTGCCCCCACCAGAGGCAGGAGGGCGGTATGTATCAGGTGACAACACAAAGAGACTGCAGGAATGCAAGCAACCCACCTGCCTTTCTACTCAGCCTAAAGCGCCAGCAATTCTAAAACTCCACCTATCACCTCAGGAATGGACCATCAAGTTTCCCATTAAAAAGGATCACGGAATTCTAGTGAGTCAGTTATAAATTTTGACAAATCACAAAATCAAATCTCTATAAAAACAATACCTACTTCGCATACTCCATGTCAAATACATGCTAATGAGAAACTGTCACCTTAGCTCAGCCTGAACCTCTTTCGCAGAGAGGCTATAAGCCTCACAATTCATGGGGGCCAACTTGCACCCGTGGTTACAAGTCGATCCCCTGCCCCGGGCAGGGACAGACAAACAAGACTCTCCTCTCCTTGCCCAGGCGAAAGTCATCCATGCTCCTAATCTAAGAGGAGGCCTGCAGCATCATATGCAGTGCCCCAACTCGGTAGCTACCTGCCTGCTCTGAGCCCAACATCTGTCAGTCAGAAAATCAGGACAGGAAGCTTAAAATACAGCACTGATTCAGAAAACATCAGGCTGCATCCACCTCTACTTCCGCTCCTGAGGCCAAAACACACTCCAGATACATCACGGTTAAAGTGAAAACATGAAACCAGGAAAATAAGAGAAGAAAACTTGGGAGAAATGGTTTAAGAACACATTTGAAAGAAGAGAACTTTAATTAAGATATAAGATCTAGGAGTCAAAGGATACAAATAGTGGGGAAAAGGCAGAAAACCAAACCAAACCAAAAACCATAAGAACAAACTGAGAAAAAAAAAAAAAGAACAAACTGAGGAAAATATTTATAGTAAATATGGATAAGACAGGGTTCTTACAGATTGTTGAGGAAAAGATCAATAACCCAGTGAAATATGAGTGACAAAGATGATTCACCGAGGAGAAAAATGATCAGTAAATATATGAAAACCTTTTCAAGTCCACTCAAAACCAAAGAAACTCAAAGCAAAAGAGGAAGCCAGCATGCTGACACTGACCATCAAGAAGGTGGGGACACAGCACGTGGGGAGACACTTCAGTTCTTCCCAGACTTTTTTTTTTAATTTTAAAAAAGCAAAACCAAGAGAGGATAGAAATGATACAGAAATTCAAAAAAAAAATAGTAGGAAATTAACACTAGTTAATATATTGTGCAGTTATCTCAGGAGTAGTTGTTCAGGTTGTAAGATTTAGGCACAAAGAGTGATCAAACCAACAATGAAAGCACAAACTGTTCCTTTGGATGAACTAACAGAGATTACTAGTATAGTTATCTATCTTGTATATATGTATATATATGTATGTATATCTATATACATACAGTCTTTTCCCTTCTTCCTTCTCTCCAACCCAAACGCCCATCAACCACAGAATGGATAAAAAAGATGTACTTTTATATAACGGAATATTATTCAGCTATAAAGAAGGATAATCTTGAGGCTTTTACCGGTAAATGGAAGCAACTTGAGACTATACTAGTAAGTGAAATAAATCAAACTCACATTTATAAATAGCATATTGTCTCCCTAGTGGGAAAAAAAACCTAAAAAAGTAGTAAGATCCAAAATGTATAATAGATATTGTGATAATGAAAGGGAAAGAAAGTGCTCAAAAGCTGAGACTTTTATCTGAATGCCCACAGGATGATCTGATTGTTGTCCAGAATTAATTTATTTTTTTCATTTTTATTTATTTACTGGTGGGGTGGCAAGAATTGAACTCATGACCCCGTGCTTGCCAGGCAGGTGCTATGCTGCTGAGTTATATCCCCGGCCCTGTTGTCCAGAATTAGTCCAGCATATACTTCAACACAGAGCAAATAGAAACATACTCTCATGCTCCTGCACGAAATTCCCCTAACACCCTTCTCTTATGATCTAATATTACTGATTAAACGCTCTCATCCACTTTCACCTGTCTTAGAAGGGCTCGACGACCAGATTCTGTACACGGGAAGCTGAGTGGGCCTGCACCCGAGTCCTGCTCCCTTCTCTCAGAGGTAAAGCAGGGTGCTCCGCGGGCCTCCAGTGCCTCATCCTGCTCACAGAAAGAGACTGTGGTCTGGTAGAAATGACTCAACCAACACCAGCACCTTATATCCTCACCGCGATGGAACAAGAGCGCCTGCCTCTGGACCACAAGAGAACCTAGCTGTTTCCACACAGCGATGCTCGGGATAAAGCCACACTCCACCAGCTGCAAGCCGTGCTGTTTCTGACACTAGCTTCACAGTGTTGAAGAACTGAGATGCTTTTTTGTGGTTCCCAAAAACATGGGTAACACGTACAACTGTGTCCGGGCTCAGTGGGAGAAATGAACGCAGCACTGCAGATTACTGGTGTGCAGGGGAAATGATCCTGTGTGCCTCCGATACAGGACCGCAACTGTGAGGATCACGCAGTACCTGAGCTTCCTTCGACAGTGGGGCCCCAGAGCTGGGTCTGAGAAGACTCCCCCTCCCTCGGAAGCTCACTCCCCGTGCGCGCCAGCCCACAGCTCTCTCTTCCCTGGAAGCCTCGTGGAAGAGGTGGCCCAAACCTCCTCCCTTTAGCTGATGGCAAACCACATTCTACTCTCTGTCTCTAAAAACTGTTACTCTAGGCACTCCTGACAAGTGGAGCCGCACACTGGTCCTTCGTGGTGGCCGGCTTACCTCACTTAGCACAATGAGCCCAAGGTTCTGCCATGCTGCAGCATGCAGGAGAACTTCCTTCCTTTTCAAGGCTGAATAATATGCCATGCAGCCCATGATGATCACTGAAGGAGCGCCCACCTTTTGGCTATTGTAAATGTTGCTGCTATAAAACGGCAGCATGTTCCTTAAGTTCCTACTTCCGGTGCTGCCTCTGCCGGCTCCTCTGTCCTTTGTTTTTTGAGTAACCTCCCTACCGAGTTTCCCAGCAGCTATGCAAACAGACGTACGGTATGTTCCACCATCGCACAGAGCATAACAAGCATTTTTAAGACAACTAACATTTGACATAAACTTCGCATTTAGAAAGACGTTTCCTAGACATTATCTAATTCTCCAAACACAAATGATTAGCTGAGATTTTTGAACTGTTGGCACATATTCAAGATCCTTATGTCTATCTTCCCTTACTTCCTAATAAATGCTCTTTTCCAATCAGATTGTTTTAAGTCAAAGACATTATATACTATTAGGTACAGTTACCTCACACTAAAAATGTTAAGTTAAGGGCTTTAAAAGACATAAATAAAAATGTAAATACGATGGGATGATACTGGAGATGTCAAGGTAAGACTAACTTAAAACAGCTATGAGTATCTCAATGAGTAGCCTTCACAAATTATTATGTTGAGTTATTAAGTAATTCAAATTTGTTTCTATCAAAGGCATAAATACACAAAGTACTTGCAAATAACAAAAGTAGCCTAAGACAGTATCAGTGAAAACTCAAAATTCAAATAAAATTTTGGGAAAACTTTTTCTGGCAGTGCTGGGGAATCTAGGCAAGCGCTGTACCACTGAGCAGTAGCCAAAGCCCAGGCAAGCTCTTCACACCGCACCCTGCGAGGACACCTGTCAGTCAGCTGGGTCCCCCATGTGTCCCTGAAACAAACACCCCATGATAGTGTTCCAAAGCCTGTAACTATGTAGTGTCGGTAACATTAGGTTTCTAGGGGGAAACTACACAAGAAAAATAAATATGTAGTTATATTCATTAGCTATCAATGGGATAAACAAATTTATACTAACATTTCAAATCAGAATTTAAGTATTTAAAAACTTTAAAAGTCCATGCCCTACACATGAACTATTTATAATTACCCTGATTTGATTGGTGAATGCTATTTGCATCTGCTAAAACACCATATTATACCCCATTAATATCTACATTACTACATGTAATAAAAAATAAATCACCTAAAGATACATGTAAAGATACATTCTTATTTTGGGGACCTCAACTGTATTACATTCATGTATATGTTTATCTTGCTCCAGTATTAATATTATGCATTTATAAGTGTTCAAGTTTTCTTTTATAAAATGTGTTTCTAAAAATTACAAATATGTATGCATTTTTTCCTTCACAACTTGCCTTAAGTTGCCAACAACCATCTCATGGTGGACCTTATGCTCTTTTTGTAAAGTTAAAACTTGAAAAAGTACCAGTCATTATTTTTCAACCTCAAGATTGAGAAATACAGTGGCACCTCGGTTCACGAACTTAATTTGGTCAACAATTCCAGAAAAGATGGCCATGCCTGAGTTTGTGTGGGAAAGACGGCTGCGTTCTGTTTGTTCACAAACAAAAACAAAATTTGCCAAATGCTTCTGCCTGTGAAACCAAATTGTCTGCAAACAAAAGCATTTGTGAACTGACGCACCACTGTGCTCTAATCCAGAAGCTGGCTTTTCTGATCCATACTCAACAGTCAATTAAAAGACCACAGGCTACAGTCTGAGCCCGAAGAAACTCCTCCAACAACTCCATCACCAGCCTCAGACTGGAAGGAAGAACAAACAATCACAGCTGACACAGATAATGACTAAAAGCTCACCTGTGCAAAGCTAAAGCCATCTGACTACTCATGTTTAAGTGGCCTGACCACGCAGTCAGCTCTCCATACACACCGGCTCCACACCTATGAATTCAAACCATGGCAGAGCAAAGATGCTTGAAAAGAAAACTGTCTACACTGACCTTTCTCCTTGTCATTATTTCCTAAACCCAACATTACAACAATTGTTTATGTAGCACTGACACTGTATTAGGCTTACAAATCATCTAGAGATGAGCTCCAGTGTAGAGAAGGATGTGGCAGTTTATCTACACATAACTGCACCACTTTATCACACAAGGACTTGAGCACCTGAGAGTTTTGGGATTCATGGAAGGTTCCAGGACCAACCTCCATGAATCCCAAGAGACAACTGTAAATATAAATATTTCTATAAAGATTGCCATATAAATATCTGTATTTTGCACTTGTAAGGAAGTTGAATCCTGGAGTTGGAAATTTAGCTCAGTGACAGGAGTGCCTGCCTGACAAGCATGAGGTTGTGAATTCAAACCCCAGTACCAAAAAACAAAAAGAGTTGACTCACACACATATACACACCCCCAAGTAAAGTGACTATTTCGTTTCTCTTTCCCAGGAGCCGTCACGTGGGGGCAAGTGTGCCGCTGCAGCGCCCATGTCCTGCCTGTCCCCACCTACAGGCATCTGAACAGGGGCCCTCTCCCCTGGGACTGCTGCTCTTCATGATGCCCAGGGCCTGCCGCCTCCTCTCAGAGAGGATCTGCTCCGTGCCACCTCCTCGGGGAGGTCACCCAACCCTGCCCGCCTACCAAACAGCCTCAGTGCACCCAGACCAACTGAAGCCCCTGCTGATCCACTACTAAGACTGTATTTTCACTAAGTGACTTTCTATCTCTCCTACTAGGATGATTCTAATTTCTATGCATTTGTACGCGAAACTCTATAGTCTAATCATTCAGAGAAAGTAAAAACCCTTAATGCCAGTTTATTATCGGGAACATTCACTTAACTAGGAAACTGATGCCCTTCCAGTGGCGAAAGGCAAACAATGACCACTAAACTTCCTAATCACAGCTGGTCTCCAGAGATCATTCCCAAGTCACGGCTCCAGGGCCGGCTCACTGGACACAGCTACGCTTCAGCTACACACACACTGTAACCGACCACACACAAGCACATCTTCTGAGGTATGCAAGTCACAGATGCAAGCTGAGGACAACTGCAGAGGGTCTCCCCGTAGAATCAGAGTAAAAGGGTACCTTGAGGCTCAAGAAAGTCCTCCAAATGACTGCTCACCTGGCGGAACAGTTCCAAAGGCTAATAAACTGTGTATAAAATACCACTTTGGACTGGCTGAGAGGCAGAGAAATTAAAAGGAAGAAAACGGGGTGGTAGGCAAGGCAGGTCACACCCACAATCCCAGCACTCTTCGAGGCTGAGAGAGGAGCAGTGCAGGCTTGAGCCCAACCAGGGTGCCTTACTGAGACACCTGATCAGAATAAAAAAATAAATAAAAAGGGCTGGGGACATAGCTCAGTGCAAATCCCTGGGTTCCACCCCCAGGATCTCAAAACAACATGAAGGAAACAAAAAACATGGGTAGGGAGTGTTATGGTTTGTGTCCCGATGCCCCCCCACCATTCTCATTCAACCAGAGGTGGCTGAATCAGGTGTTTGTGATTGGCTCGTTGTCTAGCGCTTGGATTGGCAGTGAGTGCTGCGCCCGCCCAGGGGCGGAGCCAACATACAATGTAAGGGTGGTAAGGAGGTCGCTTTCCCTCTTCTCCCCTTCCCCTCAGCCATGTCACCCTGCCTTGGAGCCAACTGAGTATGGACTGAAACCTCCAAAAACACTGTAAACTAAATAAACCTTTCCTTTCTTCATTTTGGGCAACAGGTATTTTGTCTCAACAACGAGAAAGTAACCAAGACAGGGAGGGTACAGCAAAGAAAACTGGACACAAAGGGAGGTGAGGCAGCAGCAATGAATAAATAAATGTTCGTCGACAGTCCAGCTACATAATTTTCAGGGACTAGCACCCATGAAAAGGCAAGTCACTTTTAATATTACAGATTTCAGGAGGGCAACAGGAACCGTTAAGTCCAGCCTGGGGCCCTCTGGGGCCCTGGGCACCGCCACACAGCCATGGGGGCATGGCAAGGCCCAGCTCTGTCTCCAGGCACTGCTGCGTGGGGGACTCTGCTTTGAAATAACGAAGATGGGAGAGGGCAAAACCCTGAGATCGTAAAACACAATTCTAAGGCTGAGTACGAAGTTAATTAGCAAAAAAAGCAGATGGGCTCTTGCTAGGCAGGAAACGGAATTGCTAAGCTTCACTGCAGGGTCATAATGAAGACGCTCTGGAGCTGTCACTAGCCAGGAAAGCTCAATATGGCTTCCTGGGAGCAACGCTATGCATTTGGCTCAAATATCTAACGCAAAGAGGGGCAGGAAACACCAAAGACAAACTCTCTCCTGCTCACTGACTGCTCAGGGTTAACCATGATTTCAAGAAAAATGAAGCAAAAGCATTCAGGTAAGCAGGAGAAACGTGGGGTTGGACAGCAAGAGTTTTTGTAGCAGAATGGGTCCTGGGAGAATTAAAGAACTGAATTTTAAGACTAGAAAAACAAACCCCTAAAATTCCCAGTTATGTCACCATTCCAAGAAAATGTGTCTACTTTCCTCTCAAGGCACTTGGGGACTGAGTTCAGGCCCTTGTCCCTGCTAGGCAAGGGACCTCCACAGAACTTCAGTCCCAGCCCTTTAAAATTTTATTTTGACAGGCCAGGGAGTCTGGCTCAGTGGCTTAAGCGCCTGCTTGGCAGGTGTGAAGTTGTGAGTTCAACCCCCGGTACCAAAAAAAAAAAAAAAAAAAAAAAAAAAAAAAAAAAAAAAAAGAATTTCATTATTTGAAGCCTGGCATGGTGGCGCACGCCTTTAATCCCAGCACCCAGGAGGCTGAGGCAGGAGGAGCGTTGTGTGAGTTCAAGGCCAACTTGGGCTACAACGTGAGCGCCAGGCCAGCCTGAGCTACATAGTGCGACCCTGTCTCAAAAAACCAGGGCCAGGAGTTTGGTTCAGTGGCTTAAGTGCCTGCCTGGCAGGCACGAGGTTGTGTGTTTGATCTCTAGGGCCATGAAAAATAAATAAAATTTTATTTTGACACAAGGTCTCACTAACACACTGGCCTTGAATGACTTAAATTTGATATTTTTCCTAACTTCATAATAAGTAAAGTAGACTCACTTATATTTTGTGATTTTTAAAAATTACAGATCAAACACCCCCAATCCAAATCTGGCTTCAAAACTTGAAAACTTTTTGAGGATTAACATGATGCCCAAAAAGTTTCAGATCTCATGACATTTCAGCTTTGAGATTTTTGCATTAGGAACACTCAACCAGTAAAGCCAATGCAAATATTCCAAAAGTCAAAAAACTCCAAAACTGGAAATACTTCTGGTTTTAAATATTTCAGATATGGGATATTCAACCTCTATTTAGCTTTTTATTATCAACTTGAAATTCAAAGAGCAGATGGACATCAATTGACTAATGAACTGCTTATTTTTATATATAGTAAAAAAAAAAAGTGTGTTAGTTACTTTTCTCTTGCTGTGACAGAGTATCTTGCTGTGACAAAGTACCTGACACTTACAGGAGGAAAGGTTTATTTCACTTTACAGCTTATAGAGATTTCAGTCCACAATCAACTGGCTCCAAGGCAGGGTGGCGTGGCAGAGGGACATCGCAGAGGAGAAACAGTTCATGGCAGACAGAAGGCAATAAAGCAGTAAGTAACAAACAATGACATTAGCACTCTTTCTGTCCCCTATACAGTGGACCCTCAAGTTACAGCTGGCTTGACAATCGAACAACTTGAGTTTGGACCAGAATTTTAGTTTTATTTAAATTTACAATCAAAGTCTTGAGTTATGACCTGAATACTGGCCACTCATGCTTCCAGGTGGTCTCAGATACAGATTTAACCCTTAAAGATTTCTGGAAGGAGCATTACAACATCCATTCCTGTCTGGGGTTAGCAGAGAAATCCTGAGCCAGTGTTTCTCTAAGGACCCTGAGATCTGCCTGTACACAGGAGAGAGACTTTGAAGGCTGGATTCAGAGGAGCCTGAGCCTTCGAGGGACAACGTGAGTTACCACCACCCCTTGAATGAACTGAGCTCGTAAATCTCAGGGCCACTATATTCTAGCCAGGCTGATGCCTTTATGGTGGTAGCACTCACATCCAGGGTGGAGCACCCTTAATCCAACTATGCCAAACCAATCAATAGACTAATTTAGTAACCACAAACCCTTGATCCTAACATCACATACACTCTATATCCAGCCAGCTGTGACCACATGAGACTTTGGGGGCACATTTAGGCACCATAACAAAAAGCAGTCTCAATTCACAACTTGAGTAGCACAAAACATTTCCAAAAATGCTTGCCACTACTATTCTTTTCCAAAGTGTTATCATTTCATTGTGTCCCTCATATATCCACTATTATAGACCAGTACAAATGCTCCATTTTTCAAAAGATAAAACGAATCTAAAAATATTAAGTTTACTTAACTTTTTTTCCACAAATTAGTGCATCTTAACAGAAGAATTTTTATATTAAAACACATTACTTCCTACCTCTTTCTGAAAATGATAAAGCAACAGCCAACACACTCAGAGAAGTGAAAGTGGACCACGCTCCACACATCCCCCGATAGAAGCAGAGCGTATGCACAACTAAGAAAACACAAATGGAGAAGCTACATGCACTCAGTACCTTCCAAGTCTCAACTATTGAATGGCTTCATTATTGTGCTTTAAGAATGGCAAATGACTGAACCTTCCAGTTAGAAAGGATCTAAGGCATTCACGCCCAAGTTTCCCCAGTACTGGAATCACAAAGCATCAAGTGCTCATTCGGCTTTGGCTTAGTCTCTTCAGGGAGAAAGACTGCTTCCTTGGAAAATCATCTTTTCCATGTCACAGCAGCTCTGTCAGAAACCATTATGGTACTATACATTTCAGGATGAGTCAGGGATATCACAATACATTCATTACTTCAAATGAAGGCCAACTCATTTGTTTTCTGTTGCTGGATAATAAGAAGTCCCAAAGTCATCAAGGTGGTTCAACAACATCACCAAGGGCCTAAGTCAGTGGCGGCAAACCTATGGCATGTGTGCCCCCGTGGGCTGTTGGTCGTCATCAACAGCTCCAAAAGGTCCGTCATCACTGGCCTAGGTTGCTGATTTCACTGGCATCAGGACACTGGTTTGGCAATCTTTACTGTTCCAAGATGGCTCCTATTGTTCCAGGAGTCACATTCGGTCATGATACTATTCTCTGGAAGACTTTTTTCTCTTTTGATTCTTTCTGTGGGAAGACAGGGAGTACCTGAGTATAAAGACACTTAGCATACAAGTGTTATGGTTTGAGTATCACTTGTCCTCACCTAGATTCATGCTGAGTCCTAGCCCCAAAGAAAATGGAGCTGAAAAATAGTGGGGCCTCTAAGAACAGGTTGGGGTCATGGGAGCTCTGCCCTCGTGAGGGACTTTCCTAAGACTGCATTAGTTCTCACCAGAATGGATGAGTTATCCGAGGAGTACAGGGTTATGAAGCAGGTTAGCCAGATCTGCTCTCCCACTATAAACTAAATAAATCTCTTTTGTTTGAAGTATATGGCCTCAGTTATTTGGTTAACAGTAACATAAACAAACTACAGACATTTCTTACTATGTCCAACCAACCACTGGTAAGGAAAATAGATTAGCCCAACAGCCTGACGTCAGTCAGGATTCGCTCTCCTGCCTTCCCCTCCTGCCCACAACACTGCACTGGAAATGCAGATTACAAATCCAGGTTTCATTAGGAAGAAAGAGAAGGCAGAAGGCACTGAGATGCAAAAGTGATTAAACATTTCTTTTTTGGCACCAAGGATTGAACTCACAACCTCGCACCTGCCAGACAGGCACTTAAGCCACTGAGCCAAACTCCTGGCCCTAGTTTTCTGAGTCAGGGTCACACTATGTAGCTCAGGTCGGCCTTGCGCTCATGTTGTAGTCCAAGCTGGCCTCAAACTCACAACGCTCCTCCTACCTCAGCCTCCTGAGTGCTGGGATTAAAGGAGTGAGCCATCATGCCCGGCTCTAAAGTGATTAAACATTTGCTATGGATGTTTGGAGCCAAAATCTTGTGTTTCAGCAATAGCTGTGCAGTCATATTTCTGACTTCTAGATCTAATAAAAAAAAATTATGTTCCTTCAATGCACTACAGATTCTGTACATGCGATGTTATGTGTTCCCCTCCTTACACCATAATCCCTCCTCTTCATGTCTGCTGTTCTATAGCTATGACTTCACAGCTGCATGCTTTACCATCCTGATCACCTTCAGCTTACAAAAGCACTCATGAAATGCCTGGGACCCTCTTAAAATACTTAATAGCAAGTGAGACAGCATGAACAGTCCCTAGTATTCCGAATACTTTGCTTCTATCAATGCAACCTAAGGCTGTGTACTATTCTAGTGACTCAATCAACTTGTTGAAAACAAAATCTGTCTTTCCAGAAAGTATCAGTTGGTCTAACTTTCTAACAAGCTCCACTTGTTGGTATTTTAGGGGGAAAAAAACGTACAAAACTGCATTTTGGCCTTATTTTGGCCTATCTCTCCAGACTATAAAGTTCTATTAGTTATAAAAAATGATGCATTGCTGTTTTCAATGACAGAAATTAAAATTTGCAAAAAGCTCACTCATATTTACTTCTCAGCTTTGCAGAGGAGAGCCATGTCTCTAAATGAAAACATCTTCTGTCCCACAAGAGGCCTTCTAGGACTGCAATAACTTTTTGAGCTTCAAGATCCAGAAATCAATCCTTGGAGGATCAGCGAAATGACCCATTAAGTATACTGAGCAGAGTCCTCCCTGAACTCACTTTCAATGGTAAAACCAAAATGCTGATTTGACATTCGGTGAAAGTTTTAACTGCTGAGAGGACTAAGAAACATTAAGTCTTGAGGCTGATGAGTACCCCTCAAACCAACCATGTTATAAACTGATACGGAAACACACGGAACTCACATGGAACCAGGTAAATGAGTCCTTTGTTCAACGCATCTTTTCCATGTTGGCAGGACACATAGCAAGGTAATGATCAAACATCTGTTTAGTAAGCATAGAAATCAAAGTAATTAGTCTCCTAAAATACATTCATTGATCAACATCAAGGCAAATTAATCTCCTGTACCATTTTCTACAAGTTATACCCTAGTACAATAGAATACTAGATAAGATGCTACAGGTACTTGGAAGGACACTGTTAAAAACTTGTCTCAGTTACATGATTAACCAAGGTATAATGTCCTGACAGTCTCACCACTTAATGAGATCCGTGCATTCCACCAGGCTGTGGTCAGGTTCAGCTGAACTGGAAGTTATTCTGTCTCTGGTGTCACAATGGCTAAGTTCAAGGTCAAGTTCTACTACTTTCTTTTCTAGTTATGTGATCTTCAACTAGTCACTTATCTTTTCTAAACTTCAATGCTAGATTCCCTATTTCTGTTGTAACAAATTACAGCATTACAAATTTGTCAGGAACATGAGTCTTTTGTCATATATTTCTAGGGATCAGAAAACCATAAAAGTTTCGGTAGAGTAAATCAAGAAGTGGGCAGGTCTGCATTCCTTTTGGAGGATCCAGAGGGAGAATCTACTCTCTTGCTTTTTCTGGCTTCTGTGGTCCACACATTCATTAGCCTGTAATCCATTCCTCCATGTTTACATCCACCACTGGGGCAACTACAGATCTCTCTTTCCCACCTTTCTGCTTCTGTCACTGCCAAGGACCCATGTGATTACACTAGGTTCACCCAGATAATCGGGATCATCACTGCACAATCACATCTGCGAAGTCTCTTTTCAATGTGGGTAATGTATTTATAGGTATTGGGGATTAGGATATGGACATCTCTAGTTCTTATTCTGTCTACCACAAAGTTACTGTATTATATTAATACTGACATACACTGATTTTATGTTACTTAGTTCAAATTTGATTTAAAAAATTGAATCTTATCTTAAAACTTCAACACTGTTAACTAATAAAATGTTTTAAATCAGTTTTTCTGTTGCTGGGACAAAATATCTGACACTTGTGACTTAAAGGAGGAGTGGTTTATTTTGGCTCAGAGTTTCAGTGGGCTCAGTCCATGGTAACCTGGACCTAAGGCAGAGATACGGCAGAGTAAAGCTACTCAAGGTATGGTGGCTGGGAAGCACAGTAGATTGGAAAGAGCCACAGAGCAATGGGTTCAGGACCAGATATAGTTCCCAAGGTCATGCCTCCTTGATCCACTTCCTCCAACTAAGCCCCACCTCCTAACAGCACATTCACCTATGAACTCATCAACAGATTAGACCACTGGATTAACCACTGATGATGTTAGCGGCCTTCCAATCCAATCACCTCTTTGGGAGTTTCTTAACCCAGTCAAGTTGACAAGCAAGGTTAATTAACACAGAAGGACATGGTTATTTCCACTTATAGTTCATACTAAAATTAGATTACATTACCTATTTCTGTTTTCACATAACATGCCACATTTTATTTATCAATGGAGGAAGAAGTATAAAAGTTAAGTAATCATTAATGTCCCTGAAACCATACCAATTTATATGGGGAAAATTAATAAACTAATTAGGAGGAAGTCAGTAAGAGAATCTAAATGTTCCATTAAGTGTTTCCTACTAGAAATAGGAAATGCGCAAACCACACTATTCCAATTTCCCTTCTCCACCATGGCTAGGCCTTCCTACTCTCCTCTGCTGGACGCTTCTCCTCCACTACCTTTAACCTGATAGTGCCCAAAGCTGAGGCCTCAGGCCTTGCTGTACATGTTCACTCCATCAGGAAAGCCACTCAGTCTCAGGTCTTTACCATTTATGCTGACAACTCCAAATTTTCTACTTTCAGTCTGAATCAGATGCCTGAGCTCCAGTCTTTGGTATCGTATTTGCCTGCTTCACCACTGCCTTAGATGTTAAACAGGGTCTCTGCATAGTCAAAAACAAATTCCTGATTCTCCTATGGTGGGCTAACAACTAGTGGGCAACTTGTAACACCCAGCTGAAGTGAATCAGCATGGTACTGGGTATGGAAGGCCCACCTAAGTATTGTTGCCAACAGCATAAAAAGAGAACTGGAGGGGAAGATGGTGTGCTGTTGATTCTCCTGGAGAAGTCTGTCATCGCACTGCCTTTCTTGATAGGACCTTGGCTGTTCACATCATTGGAGGAGCTTGGGTCCTTGCTATCACTAAGGATGACTACGGTTCTTTTCAAGGGACCTCTGGTCCTTATCCTTGAGCACTGTTTCCTGATTCCAGTGCGGATCCCTCAGCCTAAACACACAGATCCTTCATCCTGCTGGAACAGACTTTCTAGCTTCCACCACTGATCTCTGGGCATTCCCAGAGCAGATCCTTGAAACAGACTTGCATGAGACATTGTTGTGGGCTCTAGGCCACCAACTGGACTCATACAGGACACTGCCATGGGATCGAGGCCCTCCGCCAGATTCTTTGGGTCTCTCGTGTGTGGACAGATCTCCCACACTCTTTTGCATTTGGCTCTTTGGGGCAAATTAATAAACTATTATAAAAGTAATCCTATAAATTATGTGTCCTGTATTAACTTATTTCCTTGCAAAACCTGACTATGAACCTCCCTACAAACCTGCTCCTCGTGACTTTCTCAGCTGACAGTTTTTTTGGGTTTTTGTTTTCGTTCTTGTTTTTTTGTGGCACCGGGGATCGAACTCACAACATCGTGCCTGCCAGGCAGGCACTTAAGCCACTGAGCCAAACTCCCAGTCCTGGTTTTTTGAGACAGGGTCACATTATGTAGTTCAGGTTGCCCTTGCACTCATGTTGTAGCCCAAGCAGGCCTCAAACTCACAGTGCTCCTCCTACCTCAGCCTCCCAAGTGCTGGGACTGAAGGTGTGTGCCACCACACCCGGATTCATTGACAGTTTTACCCCTTCCAAAACCTTAGCAGCATGCCCTGTAACTTTTTTTCTCCTCACATCAGGATATCCATCAGCACATCAAATTAGCTCTTTCTTCAAAATGTACCTGGAATCTCACCGCTTCTTACCATTTCCACCATTACCATGTGAGCCAAGCCACTATCACCTCATGCCCAGGGTTCTATTATTAACTAATTTTTTTCTATTCTAGTACTTTTAATTTGTCTAACACTATACCCATAATCTTTAGAACTTAAGTTTATTCTCATCTCACCCTCACTAAAATTTAGAAATAATGAAATTCAACAGATTTTAGGTTTCAATTCAATGAGTATAGACCCCATGAAATCAAGACACCAATCAGGATATAATACTTTCAGCTTTGGGCAATTACGACTTGAGGATGTTATAAACCTTTTCACAGATACATGGTTGCACTGATAAATATCCAAGGGCAGAACTGCTGTGTGACAGTGCAGGCACATGCAGCATGTTCACAGTAGCATTATTCACAACAGCTAAAAGGTACAAGAGGCCCAAATGTCCATCAGTGGATGATCAGGTAAACGAAACTGCAGTACATCCATACAGCGGATTACTGTTCCGACATGAAAAAGAATGAAGTGCTGACACATGCTACCAAGTGGGTGAACTTGGAAACATTACACTAAGTGAAAGAAGCCAGACACAAAACGGCACACTTCTAAGAACCAGAACAGTTAAACCTACAGAGACAGAATGCCAACTGGTGCTTGCCAGTGGTTGGGATGAAGGAGAAAAGGCAGCAGTTGCTAATGGCTGTGGGGTTTTCCCTCCAGGTGATGAAATGGTTAGGAACTAGACAAAGGTAACATCTACTCAGCACGTGAATGTACTGAATATTACTGAATTGTTCCACGTTATGTGAATTTCATCTTAAAACACACTATTTCTGTGGGAAAACACTCAGCAATTTTTACTTTTTTTGCAAAAACCCAAAGATTTATCACTGCCCTCGAATCTGCAGTCAAGTTTTCACTGGTGGTACTTTAAAAAACTCTTATCACTACACATTTCTTGAGTAGCTCACCCTTTGTTCTTCAAGCTACCAAACTGTATATGTGCCCTGCAATGCCACAAGGAGACCATCATCAGATGACAATTTCAAACTAATTAACTCTCATGAAAGGGAAATAAGTAGAACATGAATAACATAAGGTACCAGGCACTGTTGAGAAAATACTTCTTAAACAAGGATGCTATAATATAGCTAAGTTATACTTTGATTCCTCCTGAGTATTAATTCATCCAAATCTATGATTTGAGGATTTTACATCCGCCTAATACTTTAAATCAAGGTAGGATTGAGGCCAGAAGACCACAACAGAACAGTATTTTCTAGCCAGCCAACTGTCTATGAATGATCTTTCCATTTGCTGCCAGTTCACAATAAGTGTGTGAAAATAATTCAATGTATACTTACAACAACACTCATCTACTTGATATGTAACAAGAGATAGGAAAAGGAATGTTCAATCTGAAATTTTTTTTTTGGTACCAGGAATCGAACTCAGGACCCTGTGCTCGTCAGGCAAGTGCTTATGCCACTGAGGTATATCCCCAGCCCTTAATCTGAATTCTTTGCTCCAACTGAATGGGAAATCCCTATCACTTTTTTTTATACAAATGGTAACATATGAAAATTAATTCTCTAAGGCCAGAGAAAATGTTTTAGATATTATATATCATTAATGTTTTGGATATTTTATATACAGACATATACAACTTTAATATACATCCAAAACTCACACTTCTACCAAGACAAACAGGTCATTTCCAGTTCTAGAACTACACAGAACTTAGCGTGAAAGCAAAAGCAAAACTGTTTACTGGATGGTTTTATTTATTTTGGGTTGTTACAGTGCTCTCAGTTTAAAGTTTTATTTTTTATTAGTACACATTTACAGTACATAGTGATTACATTTATCATGGGACTTTGGTATACGTACATAATACATTGTTGATGGGAATGTAAACCAGTACTACCACCATAGAAATCAGTGTGGAGATTCCTCAAAAAACTAAAACCTGAAATTTCATTTGACCTAGCTATACCCTTTCTAGGTATCTTTCCTGTCTGCAGTTAGTTTTTTCATTGATGAGAAGAAAATGCCTGATACCCGGAGTTAAAGGAAGAAAGGTCTATTTAGCTCACCGTCTTCAAAGGTTTCAGTCCATAATTGGCTGGCACATTGCAGACAGGCAACCAGCATGGCAGCAAGAGATGGAGAAGGTAAGCCCCTTTTTGTCCTTTGTGTCTTATTCAAACTTCTTAGGGCCAGGAGCACTCACATCCTTAATCCTAGTGCCCTCAGGCCAGCACTGCACCAAGAATCACACAGCCATATTGGAAAAAAGCCCTGTGACTGGATGAGGCGTTGGGGGACATCTAGACAGAAACCATAATATTCCCAAAAGAGTTAAAGTCATCTTAGTACAGGAATACATGCATACCTTTGTGTATAGCAGCACAATTTGTAATAGCTAAATCTTGGAAATGGTCTATATACCCATCAACAGATGAATGGATATTGTTTTTTTAAATGCTTCTAAAGCAATACATTTTTCGGCAAATAACTGAAATTCATTTCCTCTATACTTAATGGTCAAGACCTGAGTTTGAGGTTTTTAAGTTCCCAAAGCACACAATCTTACTAGATACCTACACTAGAGCAAGGGAGCAGGGTAGTGGGTCTTTGAAGGGGAAATTCAGGGCTCTTTACTTCCCTCCACCCACTACCCATTCACCCTCCTTGAATTCATCAGATCAGGAGCAAGAACCAGGACGTGTACATTACACAGAGGCCCTGCAAGGGTACTGGTGTAACAAAGGTAGGTTCACAGAAGTCTGAACTCCAGGGCTGTGGTCCCCTCGGGCTTCTTTAGGATATAACTGGTTCTCATTCCCACTATCAGAGGCCACTGGAAAGCTGCTCTAGCCTAACCCTGCTCTGTGTGCTCTGCCTAAAGGTTGGCCACTGAAAACCTTGCGGGAATCACTATCTGTCTCCTTTCAACTCAGGTCCCAGTTATGAATCTTCATCACCAGAGCAAACTAGAGGACCAGAGAAATCAGGCAGGGGCCTTTATGAAGAACATACAGATGTGTGCACCTCCAAGAACCACCAGGATACCAGAACCTCTTCTGTTACATTACATTCTGCTTGACTGTAACGGTGTAAAAATCCATATGGAACAACAAACATGCTCCCAAAGAGTGAATTCTATAGTCAAATCACATGAATTCAGAGCAGACAGCCGAGAACAGCCGCATGATACCCCACACAGTGTAAACCAGTTACATCACTGAGTGGCCTGTTTTAGATTCTATCCCAGGGGAACTTCTTGTCTTGCTGTGGTAATCCTTGTTCATAGCTACGGTCTCAATGAAAACAACATTCCAAAGTCTTGACATTGTACTGAATTCAGCACTTACACGCTCGGGTTCAGTTCAGTGAGCGCTTTTCCTTTCCTTTAGCTTCAAAACTCCCAGTCTTTCTCTTCATTTGTCACACAGACAATTCAACTGCCCCCTCCCTTTCCGTTTCTTTCAGGTTCTTAATCTGGATTATATCCCTTTCAATTTCTATTTGAAAGTAGGTGTGTGTACGGGTCAGTGTGTATGTGAATTTGGAGAGTGAAACATACCTGGAAGAGGTAAAATACAAGGGAGAGAGTGGTCATTAAAATAGCAAGATAAAAAAATCACTTTCTTGTGTTTTCCTTTCAAATTTATGTTAAAAAATATTCCTTAGGAACAGATAAATTTCATGATTTAAGTATGGATAATTTTTAAAACTTATTTTTGGAGCTGCGATATAGTGTTCACCATGTCCAAGGCCCTGGGTTCAAACCCAAATGCTGTAAGAATATATATTCTTAAATGGTCAGCATAAAATTGGAAAGCTAAGCAAGGGTACACAGTGAGGTATTCCTGCCATTCACGTCCAATAGCCATCAGGTCTGTTCCCCTGAAGAAGCTGGTGTTGCTATTCTTTCATATATTAACAGAGCCCCATACCTGCTGGAGTTCAGCCCAAGGCCCCCTGTCATGCCTGAAACCACACAGTACTACACCCCATATGAACTACTATGTTTTCTATGTACTGTGACAAAGTCTAGTTTAAAAAGTAGGCACAATCAACAATAAACAGGACTACAATAAGACAGAGTAACAACAACAAAACAGAACGATTAGAACAATATGTTAAGAGATTTCATAACACTTCTCAATGGTATCAAGTTTAAAATTTATGAAGTTTCCTTCTGAAATTTTCCATTTACTTTGTGTGCACATACGCACGAATGTGTATGTTACTAGGGACTGAACCCAGGGCCTTCACACTGAACTATATCCTCAGCCCTCTTTCAATTTTTAATTTTGAGCCGGGGTCTTGCTGAATCACCGTGGCTGGCTTGAAGTCCTGATCTTCTTGCCTTGGCACTCCCAGAGTGTTGGGATTAAAGGCAGGCAAACACCAGGTGATTTCTGGACTGCTGTGGACTGCAGGTTAGCTCAAACTTCAGAAACTGAAGCCAAGAAGAGTTCTATACAATTTTTTCCTATTAACCCAAAGAGCCATTTTTCTCCTCTGCGTTTTACGCTCTCCTCCAGTGGATCCCACACATCAGCACCGTGGGCCCTAGCCCAGGAGATTCTATCCGTCAGGAGGGGTGGGATGAAGAATCTGCATTTCTAAAATGTTCTCTCTCAGGTGACTGGCATGTTGCTGGTGCCAGGACTACATTTTGAGAAGCACTGAGATAATAAAATCAAGCAATCAATTACAGGCACCGATGTGCTCCAAGTTGAGGTGGGCACAGAGCTCCATGTCTCAGTCCAGGGTAGCACAGAGCACAAGGCAGTACAGGACCATCTAAGCAACACTACCTCAGTCTGTGACAGTTTCTTCTCCACCAAACCAAACACTGGACAGCCTTCGGACCCAGCTGCTCTGCATAGCACAGAACTGTCCAATCACCAACTCTTTACTTCACATGGATTTGGTCACTACCTATCCGTATACTGTGCTTAGAAGGCTTTTTGCTTTTTACTAACATTTCTCTCCATCCATATTTCTTGTGAAGTGCAAAAGAAAAGAAAAATCTTCCAATGAAAATGCCAGAAATAAATGCCTCAAGGACAAAAAGTGTTCCTTGAGTCAGACTTAAAAAGATGCAAGTCAAAAAGAATAGTCGGAAGTAAATTTACACATTTCTGAGATCAAAAACCTTTGTAAGAAAAACGAGGAAATGAAATGCCTGTAACATCTAATATGTCATAGTGTGGATTAGTCCAAAGGTGCAAGCTACACTGCAAAGTAAACATATTAACATAATTGGTTTTAAATACAAATGCACAAGGGAAGGGGGTGCAAATGGGTCCCAGGAACTGAAATGCTCACTTATTTAAGTTTCATTGCTTTCAGGAATCACAACTGAAGTATTATCACTGCTATGTTTGCTAGAATCAAATTTGGTGAATTTATAAAAATAGAGTGCCATCTCAGTCACTGTCTTAGTTGAGTTGGGTAGAAGAATCACTACTCTATATGCTGAACTGGAACCAAACTTAACTCAGAAGATCTGGGGACCAAGTGTGTGGGGAGCATCTTTCAAAATGTGCTACCTGGAGAAGGGGCGGAAACTGTATGATCCCAATTCCTGCTCTTGGATATGCAAGACTTTCAGAGGGGACTGTATTGGGTGATATACTATGTCCCCCCAAGTCCTCATATACTTTCGATGGTGATGTGAGTGCTGCACCCGCCCAGGGGTGGAGCCGAGATACAGAGTAAGGGAAGGCGGGTCTTCCTCTTCTGCCCTCTCTCTGGCATGCACTCTTGCTCTCTCGCCAGCATGCCTCGCTTTTGTGGTTGTGGCCACCATGAACGGCGGCCCCGCCGCACCACGCTGCCTTGCAGCCAACTAAGTATGGACTGACACTCCTGAGAAACTGTGAGAAATAAACCTTTCCTTCCCTAATTTTGGGCATCAGGTATTCTGTCTCGGCAACAAGTGAAAAGTAACTAAAGATAGAATTTGGTACCAGGAATGGGGTCATTCATGTAAATATTACTGACCATGTGGTTCGAGAGCCTTTGGAAACAGTTTGTGGGAACAGTTTGGAAAGGTTCGGAGATGTCGCCTACACGCATAGAGCTGAAAAAGCTTAGGCTGTTCTGTATGGGAGATTCTGGTCAGAGTTCAGGAGACCAGAAGGCTGATAAAAAGTCTGCCTGTAAGGACCAGGCTCGAGAGGTTTCTGCTGGGAAGAAGGACCGCATTGGTTGTTGAACTCCACACGATGTGTGTTACGGCTTGGCAGTTTGTCTGCATTCTGCCCATGCCCAGATACTTTGCCTGAGACTGAGATTAAGGGCAAAGGATTAATTAGTCTACAGAGAGAAATTTCCAGGTAACCAAATGTTGAAATGGTGGCCTGGCTTTTGTTGGGGGCTCTTAGCCAGATTCATGTTGCGAATAAAGAGCAAGGAGCACAGCATGATGATTTAAAACCCTGTGAGTTTGGCCAGGAAGCTGTGGACTATATAAAGATCGAGCCGAGACCTTGATTGCTGAGAAGGAACAAAGGAATAAAAAAGATGGCCTGAGGGCCATGGATTTAGCTCAGTGGCCTAAGTGCTTGCCTAGCAGTTGTGAGGTTGTGAGTTTGATCCCTGGTACCAAAAAAAAACAAAAAAAGATGGCCTGGGGGCATCCTGGGAAGCAGCAGGCCTCCACCCTTTGCAGCCTCAGGCCTTCAAAAGTGAAAAAGTTTGCTCAGAGGAAAAAGCTGCAGAGTGCCATGTCCCAGAGTGGCAACAAAGGCCACAGGAGGTTTCAAAAGAGCGGCAGCCACACCAGATTCCAGAATGGAAGCAGCCACACCAGATTCCAGAATGGCAGCAGAATAGAGAAGCTGTTCCTCACAATCAGGTTCAGAGAGCTCAGCGATCCAGGCAGTTGACCCCTATAGCCAAGAGAGAGGAAAGCCTGGTTACTGCTCCAGCCTGCAGTGGACCTTGGCGGCATCCATGTGGTGCTGGTTTTAAGTACAAGAAAAGGCTAAAGCAGCTTCTGCCTCGCCTACAGAGAGCAATGTGTAAAGATGTAAAGGTGAAGTCAAGCAACATGGATCGTCCAAGGAAAGCTATGAAAGTTAAGACCCCGGAAAGTGCTGCGGGGGTGGAATCACTCAAGCCTTTTGGAGCTTGCAATCAGGTTGCTTCAGATGCTGAGCAGACAACTCCTAGGACTTAATGTTTGCCCTGATGGATTTTGGACTTGCTTTTGTTCCAATGCTTTGTATTCCCATTTGTAACTTTTGGAATGGTAATGTTTATCTTGTGCCTTTGTATGTTGGAAGTGCTTAACCTGATTTTCATTTGTACAGGAGGTTACAGTTAAGAGTTTGCCATAGATCTCAGAGGAGATTTGGGACTTGGACTTTTCAACAGTGCTGAAACTGTTAGGACTTTGGCAAGTCTTAGAGAGGGACTAAATGTCTTTTATATTAAGGATGTACATGAATCCTTGGGGGTCCAACAGTGGAATATAATGGGTGATATACTATGTCACCCCAAGTCCTCATACTTTTGAAGGTGATGTGAGTACTGCACCCACCCAGGGGTGGAGCTGAGCTACAGTGTAAGGGAAGGTGGGTCTTCCTCTTCTGCTCTGCCTCCCTCCCGCCCTCTCTCTGGCACACACTCTCGCTCTCTTACCAGCGTGCCTCCCATTTGAGGTTGCAGCCACCATGAACAGCAGCCCTGCCACACCATGCTGCCTTGGAGCCAAGTAAGTATGGACTGAAACTCCCGAGAAACTGTAAGAAATAAACCTTTCCTTCCCTAATTTTGGGCGTCAGGTATTCTGTCTCGGCAACAAGTGAAAAGTAACTAAGACAGGGACCTCGGGCTGGAGAGTAGTTTCTCTGAGAATGCACACTCTCCAGAAACATTTTTAAAGGAATAAATAGAGCACAGTATAGGCCAAAACTCAGCAAAGATTTAAGTACCTAAGAATAGATCAAGTTTTACTGGGAAAAGCATGCTGGCAGGGCTAAATTCCTGCATTGGAAATAGGGCAGCAGCTGAAACATGCTATTCCCCAAACCCTCCCTAGCCCTAATGGCCTCGATCTTTTCAAGATCAAAGTTAATTTTCAAAAAAATGTCAGGTCTTACAACCACACAAACCCCAAACATCATAGACTCCATGCCTGCCACTGTATCATACACCCAATCAGCTTAAGTGATCTTCTACTTTAAACTCAGCAATGACTTCCCTTAACTCATGCAAAAAAGTTTATCGCTGGGTGTGGTGGCTCACAGTGATTGGGAGGCTGAGGCAGGAGGACAGTTGGGAGTTGAAGACCAGCCTGGGCTACAAAGTGAGCTCAAGGACAGCCTGAACTGCATAGTGAGACTCTGTCTCAAAGAGTCTGAAAAAAAAGTTTAACCCCACAACTTTGCCTGAGACCACTCATGACCTGATCCCTTTCCTTTTAAACCTGAGCATCTATCAAACAGCTCCGTCTTTACTTCACTTCTGCTACCTAAAGCACCCATCAGGCTCACAGCCTATCCCTCAGCAGATGCTGCTGTTCTGTAATGAATGTCCATCATCTCTCCCCAGGCTCCTGGTCCACTGGGAGAATGCTCACACGCCACATTCAAAACAGTCAAGCATCTTCGCCTTTCTGTTCCTTCCTCATCTACTGTCCACAACGCTCTCCCCGCTGCATCCCAGGCACCTTCCCACAACTCTTCCACAGCCCTGACAGCAGTGTGTGCTACTATCTGTCCAGCCGGCTTATCCCTTCCTGTCCATCCTATGCCAGTACCTGCAGAATGACTATTGCTGTCCTATATATTTCTGAGCATTCATTAGCAAAAACTCAAGTGTCTGGGTACATGGAAGGATGTAGAGGAATGGGTAACCTCACACAGATGGACAACTGGGCAGTGTTGCAGGCAACAAATGAAAACCTGTATGCCCCATGGTTCTGTGGTGCTGATTTCTCTATCCTAGGCATGAAGGCAGGCATTCAGTGAGTGCTCGGTGAATGTGTGGAATAAGATGCTAAGGTCTTCTTCATTTGTTAGATTTCTAAGGAACTAGAACACAGGAAACTTACACGGGACTACCTTTATATATATATTTTGTGTGTGGAAAAGAATATTCTGTGGTCCCTTTTACTGTGGCTAGAAAAGTAAATTCATACAACCTTTTGTGGATGCTACACACATGAACACACACACACCTTTCTCTACTGCAACACAAACCGCCTACAGAAATAACCATAGACATACATACATAACATTATAGTCACAAAAAATGTCTGTTCTGCTATGCTTTTATAGTAGCCAACGAGAAGGCCTACACGACCAACAATAAATCAGTTAATTACTACAGCACAACAATAAAATGGTATGTAACCGTGAAAAATTATGTTGAAGAATGTGATTCAATGATACAAAAATTTATTTCCATTACATTGGTAAAAGTGAAAAGACTTTATATTTGTTTAAAGAATGTCAATACATGTACAGAAAAGCACTGGATTTCAAAAGAAAAATTAAGTATTTTAAACTACACAAAAACACAAAAAGTACTTTTTTATTTGAGGAGGGGTCTCACTGCATAGTTCAGGCTGGTCTTGCGTTCACTATGTAGCAGAGGCTGGCCTTAAGCTCACAGTGATTCACCTGCCTCAGCCTCCCAAGTGCTGGGATCACGGGCATGCACTACCATGCTCGGTAGAAAAGGACATTTTAAAACAGAAGGAACCTTACAGAAACCATAGAGAAAATAGTGAAATTTTAAAGAAATAAATTCATGTATTACTTGTACAACTCAAAATTACAAGTATTTCAACAGTTCTGAAGCATACTCTTTTATCTGTGCAACTAAGTTATTTTCCATAATGGATGAAATCTTAAAAATAACTGCAATGTTTTTTTTCTTAGAACACAAAGAAAAGTGTGGCCTTGTTTTCCATCATCAAAAGTATCTGTGAATGGGAAAGTAAATAAAAGGGTCTTTTTTCTTTTGGTCTTGAGACAGGGTTTCACTATTCTGTTGAGGCTGACCTTGAATTCCTAACGACCCTCCAGCTCCTGGACCACTGCACTCAATGTAAATGTTTGGAAGAGAATGTCCACTTCTCTACTATCGAAGCAGGCTACATGCCATAAACACCTGCTAAAGCCCTGCCCTTAAAGTCCATCCCACAAGAAGCCTGTAAGCATGAGGATCCTAAGAGAGACCTGTGTGATGGCGCCATCAAATGCTCGCAGATGACTGGCTCTCCCACCATCTTCTCCATTAGGACGAAAAACTAGGAGTTAGCATCAAAACCATCTTACCAGAGGAACAGAACATTGCTTAAGAGCCTAATACAAGAAAACACAATGGCATTTTACAAGCAAGTCTCGACCTGTTAACAATTAGAGCCCAATCAACATAGCATATCCCATGCAGCCACACTGCTCCTGAATGAATGAGCACTGTGAGCTTAATGTCTCACCCATACTACTGGCTCCAGGTAGTTTGCCCACATTAGTTTTCCATTCTGTATTTGACTTCAAGTTCTTACTACAGTAATTAAACTGAGAAGGTAGTAATTAGCAGAACTCTTATTTTAAAATTTTAACATTTACCCTGCTTCCTCCTGCAGTCTACACAACAAAGGTTTCCTGTTTAAAGAAATCAAAATACTCTCAGAACCAAAGCAATCTTCAAATTGATGAAAATAGGGATATTATGACTGATATAGCAGGAAGAAAATTCTCAGTCCTTTTCTGAATTTTCACAGAATTACTACTTTTAAGTATTCTATGTGAATATAGAACAACTTAACATTCCAAAGTCACAGTATATTTTTTATGCCCAAGTATCTGGTACATTTCATTAACTGGTAATGAAAACTGACCTCAAGATTTTCGAGTTACATACACTCAGCTAGGTGCTACATTCTGGATAATTTTCAGTTACTTATTAGTGATTAATAGAATCAATTAATTCTCTAACACACTCTATGGTGATTTCACATAACCTTAAGTGCAAACTGTAATGTTCTAACATAACTTTACTCTCTTGGCCTTCATGACAAAACCTTTACTTTTCTGTAGACAAAATTATAATTTTCTCTGTGATATAAAAACAGAATAGGCAACAAAACCAGAACACTCGCAGACATCTGATGCAAAGTGACCCTCAGAAGCCTCAGGACTCCAACCTCCAGCAGGCAGGCGCGCACCTCTGCCAGGTGCACAGCGCGGCCCCAGAAGGGCGTGGCGGGAGGCAGAGGGCCGCACAGTTGGACTGATGCTGCAGAGTGGCCTGGGTGCTCCCTGGAGTACCTATCCATAAAGAACAAACAGACCACATAAAATTTGGCCAAAGGGATAAGCCCCAAATCTAATCATCCATCTGTATTCAGATGCCACTCTGCAAAAAACACTAGAGGACCAAGGCCAAGTGTTAAATGATACCAGCAGAGTGTGGGCTGAGGAAAGCAGGGGGCAAACAGCTGGGGAGACATCTAGATTTTAAAAAGAGAATCTAGCGAGGTATGGTGTGCACGCCTACAATCCCAGACACAGGGAGGCTGAGGACAGAGGATCACAAGTTCGAGGACAGCCTGGGCAACTTAGTGAAACTGTGTCTCAAAATAAAAAATAAAAAGAAACAGGGATAAAAAGCAGCAGCTTTTGGTAGAGCACTTGCCCAGCATGCATGAGGCCCTCGGTTCAATCCCTCGTACTGCCAAAAAAAGTCAAAAAACACTCAGCAAAACTACTGTCTGATAAATGTACACAGGGCAGATGAGTACCAGGAAACAGAAAAGAGTAAACAGCAGGCAATTTCTTTCCTTTTCTGTTTTGGAGGAAGCAAGGGGACTGTGACTGGGATGACAGCTGGAGGAGCTTCTGCTTCCAGGTGTGGTACCGGATGGGGGCGACAAGGGCATTCCCTTCATGTGACTTCACTAAATTCCTGGGTCAGTATGCTGGGGCCACCAAAACACCACCACAGACTGGGCGGCTTAACAGATACTGGTTTCGTCAGAGTTCTGGAGGCTGCAAGTCCAAGATTTAGGGGTGGTCGGAGGTGGTTTCTCCGGAGGAGCCTTTGGGTGACAGTTACCGTCTCGCATGTCCTCCTGGGGCCTTTGTTTCGTGCATAGGCATCCTGGTGTCTCTTCCTCTGCTTATGAGTACAGCCACTCAGGCTGGAGCATCCTTAGGATCTCAATTAACCTGGATGACCTCTCGAAAGCATCTATCTACACAGTTACACGGGGGAGTCAGGGCTTCACATCTGAATCTGGAGAGGAAGATAATTCACCCCCTAACTACTGCATGTTTATTTGATGTACTGCTATTTACAATAAAAAGAATGCGTGTGTGTACATGAAGTAGGCTTTAGAGGTCCTTCTCTGCTCTCTCCTGAAATTCCACTAAACCAAAGGACTGAGAGCACAAAACCCCAGAAGGAGAAGGAGAATGGGAGAAGTACGAAACCACGTGTGGCACTGCCAGACCTGCGAAGGTGGGAAGCAGATGGAGGGGTCTGCTGGGGAAAGACAGGAAGAAGGAAGTCGACTCAAACAACAAGGCCAGGAGGTTCACAAAATCAAACACCAGGTGCTCTCAAGGCCGGCAGGCAGACTGGGACTGAAATAGGGCTGGAAACACATCTGACTGAAGATCAGCCAGATTTCCTGAAGCACATATGGGAATCAGACCCCCTGCTTCTCAGGCAGGCAGATATCTCGGTATCTGCAGTCCAGATTCAGCCCTGGGGACAGGGAGAGGGCAAGGTACAAGACGACAAGCCCCTTCCTTCTCCCCTCAGTGACCACCCTGAAACATCCAACACTTCGCTCCATTCTGGCTCCACAGAGTTAACTACAAGTCCTCATCTGCAAAGACCTTGTTTGTTAGTATCTTACAGTAATAACAGCTAGGTCTATCCTCTTAAAAAGAAAAAACGAAAGAAAGAAAAAAATCGAGACAATCACACTTACACAATTCGCCAAAAACTAAAGGTAACAGTTCTCTTTGCCCCCAGAGCCCCAAGAGCAAGAGCACAGGAAAAGAAGATCCACACAAGGTATTTTATTACAAAATATATTTGTTAATGACAGGATTTGCTACATGGAAATTTTCTTAGGCTCTACCAAAAGATGATCTACCAAGGGATGCAATCGGAATTAAGTGACTTACAGGTTACGTCAATATAGAAAATTTACTTCTATAAACTAACAGCAATCAGAAACTAAAAGGAATAAAATAACATAAAATATGAAATTTATGTAGGGATAATTCTGACAAAAGATACCAAAGAATTTTACACTGAAAACTACAAAATACTATCAAAGGAAATGGAAGAATATATACCATGTTAGCCGGGCGTGGTGGCACACGCCTTTAATCCCAGCACTCGGGAGGCTGAGGTAGGAGGAACGTTGTGAGTTCGAGGCCGGCTTGGGCTACAACATGAGCGCAAGCCCGGCCTGACCTACATGGTGTGACCCTGCCTCAGAAAACTAGCGCTGGGAGTTTGGTTCAGTGGCTTAAGCACCTATCTGACAGGCGTGAGGTTAAGAGTTTAATCTCTGCTGCCACCAAAGAAAAAAAAAAGAATATATACCATGTTCATGGATCATAATACTGTTCAATATCATCAAGATTTAACACAACCCTAGCATACACAAGGCCCTGGGTCCAAGCTGCAGCACAGGGTAGGATTTAAACACATCATCCAGCAATTCTAGTCTTAGATACTTACCTGTGACAAACGAAAACATAGGTCTGCACAAAGACTTGTTGACAAGAGCACACTTATCTAAAATAATCCCAAACCATAAATAAGAATCCACTCAAGAGATGCTTAGAAGTGTCCATTATACTGTGTTTCCATACGGAACAGTGTTTCTGGTCGAATGAACTATTACTATCACTCTAGAAGAAAGAATCTGGAGATAATTATGCTGAAGAAAAGAAGCCTCACTGAAAAGCTAGTGTATAACCACATTAACATAAAATTCCCCAAGTGGTGAACTATACTAAAAGAAAAGACAGGTCAGCGGTTACCGTAAGAGGCAGGATAATGGGGGGTGTTCTGGCTAAGTGCCCCCTGGGTTTGGACAAGGGGGCACTACCCTCATCAGCGGCAGATTGACCCCCTCATTTGGGAGCTATGGGTGGGGCGTTTCCCTCCCGCTCCTCCCTTCTGAGCAACCCTCCTCTGCCCAGGTCTTCCCATCATGGTATTTCTGCCTTGGCATGAAGCAACTGAAACTTGAAACTGTGAGCCAAAATAGATCCCAGCTCCTTTGCGCTCTGGGTGGTGGGTAATCTATCTCAGCAAGAAGACAGTGACTAAGACAAACGGGATTAGGAAAGGAAAGAGCCTCGTGGGAGGGAGCTATTTGGAATGAATGTTTAAGTACCCCCTAAATTCAGATGTTCAAATCTAACCACCACACTGGGTGCAATAGTGCACACCTGCAATTCCAGCACTCTGGGACGCTGAGGCAGGAGAATCGCAAGTTTGAGGCCAGTCTGGGATACACAGCAAGTCCCTGTCCAAAAAAAAAAAAAAAGAAAGAAAGAAAGAAAAAGAAAAAGAAAAACCCAACCATGCTGGCACCCTGAGCTTTTTCCCAGCTTCCAGGACTGTAAGAAATGTTATTGTGTAAGTTACCCAGTCTGTAATAACTTGTTATAATAACTTGATATGACCAAGATAAGGAATGACACATACATTAATTATTGTGACTGTGTATCTGGTGGGTATGGAAATACATATTTGAAAGGTATTTATACTTCACTTGTGTGTAGTTTTTGTATGTCATTATATCTCAACAAAACTGTTTTAAAAAATTAAGTATGTTCATATGCACTTAAAGCTATAATAGCAAAAGGGAAAACTGACACAAAAACATCAGTCAGCATTTTAACAAGCCCCTTAACCCTTGACAGATCAAGTTCAGCGGAGACACAAGCATGTACTCATGTAACTCTAGGGCATGAAAAGAGAACTAACTATACTTCTAATTCAAGAAACACATACAGACTAATAAAAAGAACATCTTAATAAACTGCAAAGAGAAGAGAGTTGGGTGTCATGGCTCAGCCTGTAATTACAGTACTTGAGAGGCTGAGGCAGGGGCATCACACTGAAGTCAAGGCCAGTCAAACTACATAGAACTTGTCTCCAAAAATCACATAAATAAATAAACAAGAAAAAAACACCTTCAAACATTTCAATCATAATGCAATAATTTACACAACAAAATACCACCAAAAAAACCTCTAACCTATTAGAATTTAACATAGTGTTACGTGCCTGGCTATTAGGTCAAAGGTGAAATTGTAAATTACAGACTATCAAGAGAATTATTACTAAAGTAAAAACCAGGTCAAAATCTAGACATAACTATTAAATCTATAACCTGAGGTTTATAGCTTTGAAATCTAAATTAAGAATGCAAATAAATGCATATGCATACAAATGAACTCAGAAAAAATAAATTTAGAAAATGAAAGAATTAATGATATTAACTGAAATACACAAAAAGAGATGATAAAGACAGTATCTCCTAATATTACTCAATATAACTGATGAATCAGTAATTACGCTATTCAACATTAAAGGGTAGAACCACAAATGCACAAAACTGAAAAGGAGAATACAGGAAAGGTAAAAAGAATTACAGTATAGAAAATTTTTCTTAACTCAATGCTCATAAATCTGAGAATAGGGTCCAAATGAGTAAACATTTTAAAATGTAAGTCAACAAAATTGACTTAATTAGTAAAAAAAATTTTATAGTACACCTGAGTAGAAAATGCCTTGGAGTAAATTACAATCCCCAAATCAGTCCAAATGATTCCATTAGTGATCTTAATATCATCAAGGAACAGATCATTCTAAAGCTATTTAAAATACTCCTGCCAACAGATAAAAGAAAATTTGCCAATTCCTTTTACAAATAATATCAAAGCACATTGAAAAAGAAAAACCAAAGACACATCATTTATGAAAATGATGAACACTCAAAATAACATCCAATAGAAAGGATCTAGCAGTATATTAAAGAAATAATATACTCTTCAAGGATTTCACTCCAATTAGAAGATTAAAAGAGTCCTATTCACACTTCTAAAACAATGATGAATCCACTTAGTACGTGGGATACAAAAGATGCCTCAGAGTAACTGGAAAAAAATGTCTTATTCTGAATTGAAAGGCTCACTTAAAATTCCTAAGCAACCGATTCACATCAGTGTAAAGTCAACAAAACTAAATAAAAATCCCTACATATTTATTTTGTAAACTTCAAAATGATCTTAAAGTTCATTATGATGAACAAGACTGAAGAGAAAATTCTAAAATCGGAGATTACTAGATATTAAATCAAATATATGGGTTTACTAGCATGGCATGAAGTTGTATACACCCAACAGAATGAGTAAGATGCACAGACAAACAACAGCAAGTTCCTAACAAGTGAAGCAATCTGCTAGTGGAAATGTCGTCAGACACAATTACTTTATAAAAACATTTGCTGGAATCTAATGAAATTGATCACAAGACTATGCAGAAGAGAAAAAGAGAAGAAAAAAGTCAAATACAAATATCAAAGAAAATAATATGTCAGAAAGCTAAGTCAAACGTAAAACTGTTAAAAGTGGATGAAAGACTTTTATCAAAATAATGAAAGGCATTAATACAGCAACTCTCCTCCTAGAACCACAGCCAAGTGAAGTGTGCATGTGTGTTCATCAAGAGAAATCCAAGTGCAGGCACAGCAGCACTGTTCCTAATGCCTGGAACTGGGACGACCCAAATGCCCACCTGTAGCAGAATGGGTAAGTACAATAAACTGTACGTTCATATACAATGGAAGAAATACATGACAAAGAACAGCCTACAACACAACTGGCCGAACCTCAAGAACGATACCGAGCTAAGGAGTCAGGTACCTAAGAGTCTGTATGGTTCTTTACGACCACACTGAGATAAAGCTGACACACAGGTGAAATTTTTTATTTATTTTAAAGAAATTAAAAGAAAACAAAACAATAAAAGTGATACAGGATTTCAAAACAAGATGACAGGAAATTAACAATGGTTACTTTATTGAATATTGTTATCTTCAAAATACTTGCTCGGATTACAAGACATAGGCAAGCAAAACACATCAAACAACAGAAGCACTCACAGTTTCTTTCCCTGAGCTAACAGGACTAGCAGTACAGTATCTGATCTCACGCTTTCAGTTTCTCACATGAGGGAGACCATGTGGTGTAAAGTAAGGACCAGTATCCACCCTCGGCCCGCTAGGGAGAGGGGGGTTAGTGTTAGTACCCAGAGTCACTAGGGGGTTTCTTGTTCTGGGTGTGCTTACAAGGGAATGATTACTCTGTCAAATTCACCCAGCCAAATAGATATATTTGTATGCGTATGCTTTACTTTTCTGGATGCATGTTGTACTTCAGTATAATTTTAAATTTTAAGCATTTTAATGGAAGATGGCATGAAAATAAGCAGATAGCAAGAACAGAATAGAGTTCAGAAACATGCAAATAAAATGAAGTACATAAAGACACTACCATTTTATACAGGTGGCATTTCAAGTCAGTGCTAATAAACAGTGCTGAGCTAATTCTGTAGCCCTATGGGTGAAATTACATCTTACTTTTAAAACCAAAATGAATACAAGATGGGCCAAGGAAATATAGAAAATGAAGCAACTATCAGAAAAAAGAAAAAAAGGTGGATTTCTTTTGTCTACCTATGAGGCAGAAATGACTTATGAAACACTGTACCAAATCCATAAAATCACATGACACTAATAAATTATTAAAACTCCTGAAGAGCAAAAGACACATACACACCACCAGCCACCCATATGTATGGTCAACAGACAAAAGGAGAAAGGAAATATATACCACACAAACTAAAACTTCTCTTCCCTAATATGCAAAGGGCTCATACATAATTAGAAATATGAGCAGAGGACATGATTAAAACACAAAAAAAGAAAGTGGCCATAAACCATAAATGATTATTCAAACCCAATTAAGGTTTATGAGTTAATATAAATGTCTTGGCTATCAGATTAAAAGATTTACTTGTACTTCATTAAAGGAAATATAAATTTGTTTTTTAATTTTATAGCCTAAAATTGAGAAATATTTATCCTACTAAATATTAATGTAAGTACAAAAGGTACATATATATGGTACCAAGAAACTTTTTGCATTCATATATATTTTTTGTATTCATGAAAAGTTAGAAGTCAAATAAATGTTTAAACAAATCATGGTACAATGGAATGAACACCACGATGCACTTGCAAACATATTAAATATTGGCAGAACTATGTATATAATTAAGAAAGATACCCAAGGTGTTAATTTAAAATATCCAACTTCAAGATAATATAAATGGTGTAATTTCATTTCCAGAGAAATGTAAGAAAAAATACACGGGCACAGTCAACAAGACTTCGATTGAGGTTATTTCTGTGAGGGTGAAATTAAGCGGAATTTTTGCTTTCTGAATTTATATGTTGAGAATGTTCCTATATTTGAAACCACAATGCACACTTGTGTAATATGAAAAACTACATAAAAATTAACAAAATGAAAATGAAAATATTTCAAGAAGGCTTACATTCAAAAAAAAAAAAAAACTGTTGTTTTATGTATAAACCATAAATGAAAAACAAGGAGAATAAATGTGATGACACAAGAGTCTATCCCCACTAAGTTCTGCTCACTTCTTCCCTGAGTCCACCCTATTTCTGAAGTGGAAATATCTGATTCTGAAAAAGGGGAGCTGGGTGGACAAGCTCTTAAAGTTCCTTCTGACCTTCTCATTTCTAGCTCCTTCAATCATAATAAAGACATGCATTAATCACTGTGCTCACTGAGGTTTTATGCCATCTTTCCTTAATTCAAAATTAGTGTTAAACCAGGCGTGGTGGCACACACCTTTAATCCCAGCACTCAGGAGGCTGAGGCAGGAGGACTGTTGTGAGTCCAAGACCAGCCTGGGCTACAAAGTGAATTCAAGGCCAGTCTGAACTGCATAGTGAGACCCTGTCTCAAAAAATTGGCCTGGGGGAGTTAGCTCAGTGGTGTAAGCACCTGCCTGGAAGGCGCAAGGTTGTAAATTCAATCCCCAGTGCTAAAAAAAAAAAAAAAAATAGTGTTAAGAGTTTTTCCCAAGGGAGGGGCGGGGCACTGCTCTTTTGTGAGCATTCCTCAATGTGTCCACTGCCTAATACCTTCAGGGTATTTTTCCAATTTGGGCTTTTTTTTCCTCCTCCAATGATATAAATATCCACTAGATATTTGGGGAACAGTAATTTTTGTCCCCCCAAATTTTCTACAAGTAAAGACATTTTTCTACTAGTAAGAGCAAGCAACCCGTGATTATCTATTTTTCTTCCCCAATTTTTCCCCCAGTGCTGGGGAGTGAACCAGGGCTTTGCACATGCTAGGAAAACACTGTATCACTGAGCCATATCCTCAGCCCATGCTTTCCCAATTTTCAATTATATGTCTACAAGCTTTACTGATGAATACTAATAAAAATAAAATCACACAATCGCACATTTCGACAGGGATATATGTATATAAAAAGCTGCTACCTTTCAAAATATTAATATTTACTTTAGAAAGGTATTTTACAGGACTGCAGGTAATGGTACAAGAGCAAGGAACTTGAGCATAATTTACTGTAATTTTCTAACATTTAATCATGACAAGATTTTAATCTTGGTGCATGCTCAATAGGAAGAATCTAATATAATTCTTGCCATGTAAACACGATGTGACAGTCTCCTAAGGCCCATGCTAGACTATGAGGCACTGACGGCAGAAGCAACAGAGCAGCCTGGAAGTGGGTTCCAAACAGACAACCCACGTTCCTGTTTCCCAGAATTGAGACCCAAGATTCATGTGATACTCTTTCAGTCAATAAACATTTTATGTCTGCATTTTCTCGGGTTTTTTCCATACATTCACACTGCCTTCAGCTGCAGATTTCCCCCCACTTTAAAAACACTTTACAAGTCAGGCTTCAGACATTCCTAATAGCACTCAGTCAGCCAGGAAGGACGATTACTAAGCCTGCTAAGTCTGTGCTCAGCCTACAATTCGGACCATGCAGACCCAAACAAGGTCACTCTTGGAACACATGTTGAAGCAAAGAGCAGGCCCTCTCCCAGAGGACATGGGGCCAAAGGCAGGGTGCAACTGAGTCCAGCTCGCAGGAAAAGGGAAAAAATGCAAATCAAGCTGATAAACACTATACTATATAAAACAAAAGGCTTTCTTTCTCAATTTACATTAAAAGTATACATAAGGTTTTGCTAAAGTACATAGAATGCACATAGTAGCTTAAGAATTTTTTTCCCAGTAACCTGCAGGATGAAGTACTGGAACTAACTAGTAGTATCGGCTGTGGACTACAGGCTCAGAACCCCAAGGCTCTGTGCTTATACACAGAGGTCCTCCCACAAAAACCCTGCAGAAGCCCTTAAGTTCCCTACTACAAACATGCTGCTGGTGGGATCTATACTGCTCAAGGTTAAACACACATCAAAGGCTAAGTTAATACTTAGTGTTATCTTAAGTTTGGAACCCAGACATAAATAACATCACTGGAAGGACAGGAGGAGGAGGAGATGCAAATGTATACCAGCAGGTAAGAGTAATTTGTCCTCACTGAACTTTTTCCTAACACACACATACTGCAAAGAAACTTGTACTCTCTCTGTGCCTAACTCCGGGACCAACCACCCGCTGGGTGTGGTGGCACACACCTGGCATCCCAGCTCCTGGGCCGAGGATCGCAGATGCAGACAGGCCAGGTTAACTCAGTGAGACCCTGGCTCAAAATTCAAGAAGCTTGATGCTCCCTGGCTTCAATCCCTACTAAGATCAAAACACAAAGAAAAAAAAAAAAAAAAAAAAACTTCACTGCTTTAGCTCACTGATCTATTTTTATATAGCAAGAGAATAAAATTAAATTAGCAAACACTCAAAAATGACAATCTGCTTCTCAACTAGATTTCGAACGGAACATTTTTTCTAGGTTTTCCTTTCAACCACCATTATAAACAAATATAACCATCCAGTCACAGTTCCCACGAGGATAACTTTGCTAAGCAAACTGTTTTTACTACCCATAACTCAGCAAAAACATTACTGGGTCACTGGAGCTTGAAAAGAGCCCAAACTCAAGCTGACAGACTCGCACCCAGGGCAAGGCACGCGCTGATGGGGATGGGTGTGCGACAGTTCCCGTTCTTCCAACTACGAGAGGAATGCTAACAAACTTTTACTATCTGCAAGACTTTAATTCCTAATTTTTAAGTTACAATTATAATACAGTTAGATTATTCTACTTGATCCGCAGAATTGTAACTGCCAACATTCAGTTAAATCAATGAAGAAACTCAGTCTATATGAAAATCACCACCACCACCAAAAAGAAAAAAGCTACAACAACGGAATTCAAGTATTTACAGTTCCCTCCGATAGGCTATTTGCAGTTGACCCAAATAAACCGGGTTACTGGGTTAACAGAGATCACGAGGGAACAAAGGCCTCTCTTAGAAGTGAAGAAACACGAGACCTCACACATGCAGCACGCGTAACATACAGAGCAAGGATTTCTGCAAATACAACCAGTTTCAACAGGTCAGACACCTTTAGGTCTAGAAATTCTTACTTATGCTTTTCAGAATAAAAATATATGAATACTGCTTAGAAATTTAAATAGTTACTAGAGAAGAATCCACATGAGAGTAATAATTGGTCCACAAGATTGTCTTCTTCATTCAGAGCTTTGACACAGAGGCTGTAAAGTACAACATATTTTTTTCAAATATGTAAAACACAAGGAACAACTTTTTCTTAAAGCATTGCAATATATGATCAACAAAGCACTGGTTTTTATGGATTTTTTTCTCCACTGGTGGGTACAGGTGGGAGCCATCTAACTCATAATGGAATCTGCATTCTTTCACTAACTCACACCAAAAGCCTTAAGAGATATCCTAGACTCCTTTCACTCATACAAATACATCCAAGCCACCAACAAACCTTGCAGGCTCTTTCCTTTGAAAGAGTTCTAGTCAAACTCCTTGTCACCCCTACCACTATCAGAGGATACCGCCAACATCCCCCTGGAACACTGCAAACAGTCATCCTAACTGGTCTCTCTGCTTCCAGCCCTGAACTCCAACATCTACTCAGCACGCTTGATCCTTATAAATACATGAATGTAGTAAAGAAGCTGGTCTCGTGCAGACAGGCCCAGCCTTTGCCTGGGCTTCTGTGTCACACTCACAGAAGTGTCCCACTAAGGAAGGGGCTGGTCACACTGGATCTTAGGGAGAGGCTGGCCACACCAGTCTTAGGGTGGAGGCTGGCCATACCACACAGATAATTCTCTGACTTAGGGTGGAGCTTTGGGTCATGGTTATCAGCAGACTGAAGACGAGGTCAACTTTTGTGCAATTAGCCCTGCAATCAACTAGAAAACAAAGTGCTAATAAATTCAACTCCGGACATGGAAGCTCAGGAAGGCGTCGCTGGTTGGTAACGCCCTGGTTGGTGCACTATGGATTCTGGGAGGGTAGCTCAGCCTGACTCCATGGAAGAAAAGAACTGAAGATTCACAGTGGAACTTCCCAGCCTCTGCCTCACACTTCTCTCTTCCTTTGGACGACTCTGATCTGAATCGAAGTCCTCCTCCTTTTCCCCCCACTGCTAGGAATCAAATGCAGGGTGCTGTGCTTGCTGCGTAAGCCCTCTACCACTGAGCTACACGACTATCCCCAAAATTTCCCTTAATAAACCACAACCATGAGTATTAACAGCTTTCAGTAAATTCTGAGTTCTTCCAGCAAATTATTACACCCCAAGGCTGTTTGGCAAACCTCCCAAACTACACAGGTGAAGTCAGAAATGAGGGCAGTCTTGGAGACTGCACTCTCAAAGCTCTGGGGCTGGCTAAATCTGGAGAGGTATCTTCTGGTGTGTTTTTGTAGTCTTGAAAATTAAGTGATTTCTACAATACTGTACATGTATTCTCTCCTTTTCTGTTAGCTGCTCCCCTGCCTATATTTAAGGTAGACCTTAAATAATGTCTATCTTCCCATTATTTAAGAGAAGGCAGAAGTACCCTCCTGTCTGTCTGCTTTTCTTTCCACTCACTGCCTCCATCATTCTCTCCAAATAGTCTCAGTACAGTAGACTACAATCCTTTAGAGACTCAAAATTGAATTCTAAAATACTATCACAGTCTCATATATCTGCTACATAAAGTTTCTACTCCTCCTGGAAGAGAAAGGAATACAGAAGGTTTTCTAGGAACACAGCCCTTATTTATCTGAGCAGAATTAGAGGTGAATACACAGCGGAATCTGGCCAGGACCCTGGTGTCACCCAGGCCCCTGCTTGGCCAGTCCTGATACGTCCTCCTCCTGAAACTACACTCATTGTATAAGCTTATTTTACTGTCATGGCTACAGCCACCATGTCCTTACTGCCTTCCTTCAGGCTTCCAACTTTCTAATGGTACTATCTAACATTTGGGCAGATGGAAGTGTCTGCCTGACCAGTTAATTAAGGGTCAAGTATTTCAGAGTGGTATGTTTAAAACTGAAAGGAAAACAACTTTTAAGAAATTCAGTATAGCCGGGCGCGGTGGCGCACGCCTTTAATCCCAGCACTCGGAAAGGCTGAGGTAGGAGGAGCGTTGTGGGTTCGAGGCCGGCTTGGGCTACAACGCGAGCACAAGGCCGGCCTGAGCTACATAGTGCGACTCTACCTCAAAAAACCAGGGCCGGGAGTTTGGCTCAGTGCCTTAAGCACCTGCCCTGGCAGGC
>RJWM01009000.1:0-46422 GCA_004363535.1 Dasyprocta punctata
GCTCCTTCTACCTCAGCCTCCCTAGTGCTGGAATTAAAGGCATGTGCCACCATGCCCAGCTACTCTTGTCTTTTTGAGACAGGGTTTCACTGTGTAGTTCAGGCTGGCTTTGAATTCACTTTGTAGCTGTGACTGGCCTTGAACTTGCAGTGATCCTTCTGCCTCATGCTCCTGAGTGCTGGGATTACAGGCATGCTCCTCTCAAAAATTCTTAAAAAGCCTTCTTCTATCAAATTAAGTGTGATCTTTGGTTCCTTACTTTTCTTTTGTTTAAAATTAAAAAACAAAAACAAAAACAAAAACAAAAAAACAAATTAAGTGTGATACACACCTGTAATTCCAGCTACTTGAGAGACTGAGGCAGGAGGATCAAAAGTTTAAGGCCAGCCAGGGCAACATAGTAAAACCCTATCTCAAAATAAAATAAAAATTTAAAAATATCTGGGGGCTGGGAGTTTGGCTCAGTGACTTAAGCACCTGTTTGACAGGTATGAGGTTGTGAGTTCAATCCCTGGTGCTGGAAAAAAAAATATATATATATATATATATATATTCTTAAAAAATAAAAAAAATAAAAATGTCTGGGGATATAGGTCAACTCTAGAGCACTTGCCTACCATGCATGTGGCCCTAGGTTCAAAAATACCTTCTGCCAAATATGTCATATTAACTCTAACATATACAGGTCCCAGACACTGGCCCTCTCTCTATGAAAGCATTATGAATTTTCTAGTGGGATTTTACTTTCATAAGTACAACTATTAAAGAAACTATCAAGAGAGTGAAGAGACAATCCATAGTGTGGGAAAAAATTTTTTACTAGCTATTGCTCAAAGAACTAGTATCCAGAATATATAGAGAACTCAAAAAAAAAAAATCAGACCCCCACAAATTGAAAGACCTAATCCAAAAATGAGCATTTGAAATGAGTAGATATCTCTCAGATGATGAAGCATAAACAGCAAATAAATATATGAAAAAAATATTCAACATCACTGGTCATTTGAGACATGCAAATTAAAATGGTGCTAAGATTCCATCTCACTACAGAAAAAATGGCTATTATCAAGAAATCAACCAATAATATATGCTAGCGGGACTAGGGGAAAAAGGAACCCTTCTCCACTGTTGGAGGGAGTGTAGACTCGTGCAACCACTGTGGAAATCAGTGTGGAGATTCTTGAAAAAACTAAAACTAGAAGTTCCATTTGACCTAGCTATTCCTCTTCTTGGTATTGTCCCAAGAGAAATAAAATCATCATACCACAGTGATATATGCACACCCATGTTTATAGCGGCACAGTTTGTAATAACTAAATCTTGGAAACAGCCTAGATGCCCATCAATGAATGAATATATGAAGAAAATGTGGTTTTATATGCAATGGTACTACTCTGGCATAAAGAAGGATGAACCTGAGACATTTCTAGATAAACAGATGCACCTTGAGAGCATAATTTTAAGTGAAATAATTCAGACATCCATGTTTAAATAGCATTGTTTCTCTTGCTTGAGGAACTCAAAGGGCAAATAAGGAGCAGAACAGAAGATCTATATTGGGAAGTAGGAAGAAAATGTTCAAATGGGAAGTGGAGCAAGGGAGTGGGGGAAGGGAAGGAAGAGAATAGGAATAATAAAAGAATGGAAGGGAAAACAACGGAAACAAAATTTTGCAAATGGGGAGGGAAAGAATGGTTGAAGGAAGTGGAGGGGAATGGGAAAAAAAGTTGATATATTATGCATGGATACAAATTCTCTATGATGAATCTGATCATTATGTACAGCAAAAATGTACCAATAAAATTAATTTTTAAAAAGTGCAAATATTTGTGTCTGTTATGGCTTGTGTTTAGATATTCCCTCAAAGCCTCATGTGGTCACAGGTGGGGTTTTTTCAGAGGTGGCTGGATCTAGAGTGTGTCATACTGGGATTGATTCATGGTGCAATGCTAGGATTAAGGGCACCAGGATTAAGGGTGTGAATGTTATCTTCCCTGAGTAGACTGGATAAGATAAAAGGGACAGGAAGAGCTGTGGTTGTCTCTTGCTTGCTTCATTACCTTTTACCCAACATGAACTGTTTCTCCTTTGTGATGCCCCTCTGCCATCCCTCTCTGCCTTGGAAACAGCCAATGGTGGAATGAAACCTTTACGAACTGTGAGCCAATTAAAACTTTCTTCCTTTAACCTTGGGTGTCAGATATTTTGTCTCGGCAACAAGAAAAGTAACTAAGACAGAGTCAATCTGATGAATCAACTTCTGTATGTTGAGGATGGGTAGGGCCCCAAACACTTGAAATTGGGATTCACCAGATAGCTGCATCCCCAAGAAGCAATTTATTTTATTTTGTTCTGATAACAAAGGTATAGAGAAAATCCCTGATTCAAAGGTCTACTGTTTCTTCTGAAACTGGAATCCTTATGGTAAGAGTAGGAACTGCTGCAGTCCCATTTTACAAAGGGGCACACTGACGCTCAATGTGGTGGGGCTGGAGGGAAGCAGCGCTGCCCCTCTGCTTCTCAGAGAATCTGAGTCACAGACTGTCACAGTGAACTTGCTCACGAGGAGGACACACCTGACCCGAAAAGCAGACGAGGACAGGACCCATTTCTTCGACATGCTTACAAGCTGGTCAAATGTGTGCTTAGTGATGGAGAACAAATTTTATTCCAGGGACTGCAGAAAAGCCAGTTAGGCCAGTTAGTCTAGAAGGACTCTTGTTTGTTAAAATATGACATGTATCATGTCGAAGTGGTTTACTTTTTATTTTTTTCTTCCAGTACCGGGGATCAAACTCATGACCTTGCACTTGCCAGGCAGGCATTTAGTCCACTGAACTAAATCCCCAGCCCAGTGTCTAAGTGGTTTAAAACAAACAACCAAACAAACAAAAAACCAATCTGATTTGTAAAGTAAATTCGTATATTTTTCACTATTTTAGTAATCTCATTAGTTTTTGTTTTTGAAAAGTAAGAAAAGATCATTATGAAAATTGTTTCAAACATTACATAGTTAATCTAGGACATGAAAATTCCTCCTCTCCCATCTCCTTCCTACTCCCCATGAAAGCATGGATATGGGTGTGTAATTATTATCAAAATGAAAGCACTTCAGCACCATGTTCAGCTCTTCACTTTTTTCACTGACAAAAATTATGATGACCCATGACACGGCTTTACTCTGGGAAATATTGCAACTGTTTTTCAAAAAAGAAGTAGATTCACATATATTGACTTGGAAAAATAATCACAGTATGGTTAGGTAGAGAAGCATGTAGTAGAGCAGTTGGTGTCGTTTTGCTTTGTTTTGGTTTTGGTACTGGGAATTGACCCCAAGGTCTTTGCACTGAGCCATACACCCAGGCCTTCTTCTTGTTCTAAAAAAAAAAAAAAAAAAAAAAAAAAAAAAAAAAAAAGGGCCAGTGATACAGCTCAAATGCTTGCCTGGCAAGTGTGAGGTTGTGAGTTTGATCCTTGATACCAAAACAACAACAACAACAACAAAAACAAAAAACAAAAATCAAAAAACTTTTTAAAAAAAATTTTGAGACAAGGTCTTGTTAAGTTGCTAAGTTGCCCAGGCTGGGCTCAAACTTGTGATTCTTAGGCCTCAGTCTCCCAGAGGTAAAGCAGTATTTAAGAATGGTTCCATTACGCCAGGCACGGTGGTACATGCCTTTAATCCCAGCACTTGGGAGGCTGAGGTAGGAGGAGTGTTGTGAGTTTGAGGCCGGCTTGGGCTACAATGTGAGCACAAGGCCAACCTGAGCTACATAGTGTGACCCTGCCTTAAAAAACTATGGCGGGGAGTTTGGCTCAATGGCTTAAGCGCGAAGTCGTGAGTTCAATCCCAGGTGCTGCAAAAAAAACAAAAACAAAAACAAAACAAAACAAAACAAAACCCCAATGGTTCCATTAAACACATGTGTATGCTTATATAGGAACACAGAAATATGTATTAATAAGCTTTTAAAGGGTCAAAAAGGATATTTATATTCCTTTTGCTTTCTTTCTTTTTAAAAAAATCTAGCTTTAATAGCAGTTATCTAGGGATTTAGAAAGACTGTGCAGAAGGGATATACTGGGGGGTAGGACATGGAATGCTTCCACTTCTAAATTATTATTATTATGATTATTTTTACTATTTTTTTTGGTACCGGGGATTGAACTCACAACCTTGCGCTTATCAGGCAGGTGCTTAGGCCACTGGGCTAAATCCCCAGCCCTATATTTTGAGGCAGGGTCTCACTATGCAGTTCAGGCTGGTCTTGAACTCACTTTGTAGCCCAGGCTGGTCTTGAAATCACAACGAACCTCCTGCCTCAGCCTCCGGAGTGCTGGAATTAAAGGCATGCGCCTGCATGTCTGGCTTGAATTTTTATTATTTTTTAAATGGGCAAATTAAAAATCAGTTTTTTTCTCTAAGTATCTCCCTGCTCTCTTAAACATCATCATCATTATTAATTTGCTTTCTGAAAAGGGTCTTCCTATGTAGTTCAGACTGGTCTTGAACACACGATGCAGTCCAAGGTGGCCTCTCACTCATGGTGATTGTCCTGCCTTAACCTTCCTGGGAGTATAGGTGTGTGTCATTATGCTCAGCCTTGTAAACATTATTTAAATTGCATTAACCCTTTTCTTTAAAAAGATCAGTGTAGCTGGGCATGATGGCATACATGTGTAATCTCAGCTAAATCAGCCTGGGCAATTTAGTAAGAAGCTGTCTCTAAAAAATAAAAATACAGGAGGCGGAAGCAGGAGGATCGTTGTGAGTTTGAGACCAGCCTGGGCCACAAAGTGAGTTCAAGGCCAGCCTGAACTGCATAGTGAGACCCTGTCTCAAAAAATAGGGCCGGGGATTTAGTTCAGTGGCCGAAGCACCTGTCTGGCAGGCGCAAGGTTGTGAGTTCAATCCCCAGTATCAAAATAAGTAGGTAAATAAATAAATAAAAATAAATGAAAATAAAAAGGGCTGGGGACATAGCTCAGTGTAGAGTACTTGTTTAGCATGTGTGAGGCCCTGGGTTCCACCCTCAACAGGGGTGGGGAACTGAAGGAGGGAGATGAGTGGGCACTAAGTTATATTTAGTTGCCTTTCTTTACCCAATCAAAGGATGAGCCCAAACCAAGACATTGAGATTTCATTTCTAACCTTGGCTAAAGCTCTGAGAGAGGGGCCCCGTCTGGCTGCTGTGTTGCTTAGCTCTAAAGACGAATGTCTTGTGTTGCCTGAGAAATCCGGACACAGAAGGAAGCAGGTTTCTCAGCAACCTAGACTGAACTCCAGATCCAGACATGCCTGGACCCAACACTTTAGTGACGTGAACCAAAAAATTCCACTGTCACTTGGGTTTCTGCCTCATCCACTGGGAGTGTCCTCCTTCATTCAGCCCTGCTCCAAAAGAAAACAAATCCAACCACCCATTCGTTCGATCAGCCTGTATTTATTGAGTATCCCATCCGTGCTCAGCCCTATACTGGGTGATGGCGGGGACAGGAAAGTGACTGTGACAGAATGTGGCTCTCCTGCATGGCAAGGAGATCTGTAAGAGCTTAGACAGACAATTACCAACTAGTTGGGAACACTGGTGACCCCTGACACACAGAAGAAGCCCAGGGAGCAGCAGGGAGGAGCTGAGGCCAAGTGGGGTCCAGGGTCTTAGGTGCAGTAGGGGGTCACGAGGGAGGTGGGAGGGGAGGAGGCGAGGCAGACTGCAGGCCCAGTGGAGGAAGCAGGAGCACGCGTGGCCTTTGCCTGTCATCCCTCAGAGCGTGGTGTAGAAATACATGGCTATCAGCATCACGGGGAGCTGGGGAGAAGGCAGTGAGATGGGGGAGCCCGGCCCACTCCCATGTCCCTCCTGGCCCACAGGCTCCCGCCTCTCACCGTCCACATCAGGATGGCAAACCCGAACCATGAGATGCCCCACGTGTAACTGTCGATGGCATGGCCGATGTGCTCGAAGCAGCCCTGGGTGAGCGACAGTGAGGATTGGAGAAGATTCCCAAGAGGCTGGCAGTCGAAGGCCAGTCACTGTGTGTGCCCTTGGGCAAGTCACTTCTCTTCCTGAGCCTCCGTTTCCCCACCTGTGCAATGCCAGTATCTCCATTCCAGGGAGGTTTCAGGGGCCTGGGAGGTGATGTTGAACCCAACCAAGCCCAAGCGTTTGCCACAAACCCTTAGGTTTAGTCCAGTTCTGACACCGACTCGTTTACAGATGAGCTTGAGTGGGGCCCAGGGCCCCTTCAAGCAGCCCCTGTCCTGGTTTGGGGCTTATGCTCTGATGACTGTGCTGGAGGCCAGTTCTGCTATACTAGGCAGTGAGTCCTACTATGATTCTGCCCCTTGCAGCCTCAGTTTCCCCATCTGTGAAGTGGTGATTTTGAGAGCAGTGGTGAGGACTCCATAAGACAATGCATGTGCACGCTCTGCAGTGAGGTGGGCGTGAGAATGGCTGTCCCCTTCTGCCCCGGCCCTGGCTTGCTGCCCCCTTCTCAGGGACACCTGATCTAAAATGTGCTGCTGTAGGGCGCCCGAGCAGCCAAAAGCAGCCAGATGGACCAGTGGGACCAGTTCTCTTCCTGTCTATCCTCCCTTTTCCTTTTTAGTCAGGACCAGGGACTTTGTACTGAGCTACATCCTTGGCCCTTTTTAAAAAACATTTTTAAAATTTTGAGAGAGGGTCTCATTAAGTTGTCCAGACTGGGGTCAAAGTTTGGATCCTCCTGCCTCAGCCTGTCAAAGTGCTAGGATTATGGCATGCACCACCAAACCTGACTCTAGTCTACCTTCCTATTCCTCTCCCTGGTTCTGAGCTGGTCTTGCATAGTGCAAGAACTCTCTGGGGCCTGACTGTCCAAAATCAAATCCCAGCTCCCTGCCTAATTATTGAGCAACATTTCAGTCTTATCATCTGCACAATGGGGTCACTGCAATCCTTACCTCATAAGATTGAGGTGACAAATAAATAAGATAAAAATTGAAAACACTGAAAAGAACACAAGGCATAAGGAAAAGCTCAGTGCCTGTGGGTCATCACGGGCATCGTGCTGTTGACATTGTTGTGGTTGTTGCCGTCATTTCTGGACAGGCCGGGACAAGTTGCAGGAGCCAGGTGTGGGTCAGACAGAGCCGAGAGCACCCTGCTGATTTGCAGGGAGAGTGGGGAGAGGAGGGGAAGAGGAGGGAGAGAGAAGGCCAGAGAGAGGAGGAGAGGGGGAGACAGACCGACAGACAGACAAAGTGGGAGGGAGAAAGCGAGCCCCAGAGAGGGAGCAGACACCAGGGAAGGATGGAGAGGCAGGGGTGGCGAGGTGAGGAGCCCACCTTGATGAACAGATAGTCCACGTGGCCCACTCGACAGCCCTCTTCATTGAGGGGGATGAAGTTTCCCGTCCGGCGGCAGCACAGCGGGGGCCAGGGGAACACCGCCTCCGGAGTGGCCGCCCGGAAGGTTGATGTGTAGTTCACCCAGTCCAAGGGACCAGACGCACCACAGCACTCTTGCTGGAGAGACAGGTGACGGTGAGGCAGGCTGGGGCTCAGAGATGACGGCCTCACATCTGAGGTCACCCAGCAAGTCAAGGCAGGGATGGCCTTCGACACTGGTGGACCCAACCTGTCCAGGGCTGGTAAGCCACTGGGAGATTTGGACCAAACTCACACTTATGACTTTTAAAAAAATTATTTTGCTGACAACTATGTTGACAAAATGACACAAAAAGACAGATTCCTCCATTTTCCTACTCTCGGTGGGTATATAATTTGTAGCCCCTGAATGATGAAAATATAGGCTGGCTCACACCTGTAATACCAGCACACTGGGAGGCTGAGGCAAGAAGATCTCAAGTTTGAGCTCAGCCTGGGCAATTTAGTGAGACTCTGTTAAAATTTTAAAAATACATTAAAAAGGGATGGGGATATAACTCACTGTAAAGACCTGGGGTTCAATCCCTAATACCAAAAACAAAAACAAAACAAACCAACAACCCTCCCTCCCCGCAAAAGAAACCCTGATAAGCCTGGGCATCCTTCAAACACAGTTCAGTTCTTGGCAAGCTGTGTGACTTGGACTGAGTTTGGATCTCAGTTTCGCTTGCGTCCTTAATTTCTCCCTCCTCTCTAGCAATACCATGTTGAGCTTGAGTAAGAGCGTGGCTTCTGGAACCTGGTGCCCTGGGATTGGATCCTTTTCATTCTGTGACTCATCGGCTGTGTAACCTCACGACAGCCAGCAACCTCTGGCCTCCGTTTCCTACTGATAAAAAACTGATTGCCTCAAGGCATGATTGGGAGGATTATACAAATTTTACAAGTGCTTTCAACAGTGTTCAATAAATGGGTGCTATTGTGGTTATTATTATTGTTATTGCTATGACAGTGGGGTTGGTGAGGATCTAGAGTGCTGGGTACAGAATCCAGCTCTTCCACTTAGCAATCGTATGATCCTTGGTGGATGAACCTTCCCTTTCTAAGTCTGTTTACTTTTGGAAAATGGCGATGAATAAAGTTCCCTTACCCCACAGGGACTATGAGTGGCTATCTTTCAAGCTCCTTACTCATGTATGAGTGGGCATGGTGGGAGCCCTTTCCATCTCTGTCGACAGACAGATCCCCAGTCCCTCCCAGAATCCGTGCCCGCCTCAGTTGTGTTTTCTGTTTGGTTGCTCGTTTTGCTTCTTTACCGTGCTGGAGGAGGAAGCCGAGGCCTTGAACCTGCCAGGCAGGCCCTGCTGCCTTCAGCTACACCACAGCCCTAGCGCCCACCTCAATCATGATGCGGTCCCAAAGGCGGGTCAGCTCCCGGCCCTGGCCCGTGTTGGCACCGTAGAAGGTCAGCATCTGCTTGGTGATCAGGGATGGGTTGGACACCATCTGCCAGGGGTGGGAAGAGCAGAGGCCAACAGGGCTGGATGAGGGGGAGAGGCCAGACCCCGCCTCCTTGTTCAGCCCTCCCCATCTCTCTGCTCACGTAATCGCGGTGGGTGTAGGACGTGATGCAGGAGGCGCACTCGAAGATGTAGACGATGAGCATCAGCACCAGGTACTGGGGAGAGACCCGGGAGGGATAGCAGTCAGGACAGAGCCTGTGCGGCCACCCGCCACTGTGGGAAGGAGCCCCAGGGAGAGGAAATGGGACACGCGGGCAGGAGAAGCCTGTGGCTCAGCGGTAGAGCACTTGCCGGGCACGCGTGACGCCCTGCGTTCTATCCTCAGCGGTGCTGATAAAGAGATAGACTTTCTGCCTAGGGTATGGGCCTTGTAAATGGTCACATCTGGGTGACAGGTTAAGTTGTCCAGCTTTTCTGGATGTTTGAAATATTTTATAATGAAATGGTAAGAGATAACAAAATCAGAACCGGCTTGGGGAGAGAGAGGAGGGAGGAGAGAGATGGTCAATATCACCAGGGACATGAGACACAGACTGGGGGCGGGGAGACTGGTAGATACAAACAATGGGGTGAATTTTGCCAGATGTGTCCGTGGCATGGAGGGCAAAAGAAGGCTCCATAGTGGTTGTTTTATGAAAATTGTTTCCTTGTCCCCACCCTTCACCCTCACCTTCGAAGCAACAGGAGGCTGGGTGTGGGTGTGACTGCTCGCCTGAGAGATGGGGTGACATCGCACAGCACAAACGATGCTTATTGCACAGAGAAATGTGTGTTCCAGTACTTACAGGTGAAGGGCTCCCTGTCTAGGATGTAGCGGGGCAGAGAGGGCAGTGCACTGAGCTGGTTGAAACCAGGTGATGGGGGACACTGGGTTCAAAATGCCATTTACTTCACTTTATGCTTGAAATTTCCCATAATAATTTTAAAAAATATTCTGTGTCTTTGTTAATGATAAACTAATATGGGAGCCAGGCACAGACACATTTTTTTTTTAAACTAGTTAGGTAAAATGTAGGGCTTCAGTTAAATCGTCTTGCCAGAAAATTAAATATAGCCAGCACTTGGGAGGTTGGGGCAGGAGGATCATTGTGAGTTCAAGGCCAGCCTAGGCTATGTAGCGAGACCCTGTCTAAAAAAAAAAAAAAAAAAAAAAAAAAAAAAAAAAAAAAAAAAAAAAAAAAAAAAAAAAAAAAAAAAAAAAAAAAAAAAAAAAAAAAAAAAAAAAAAAAAAAAGAAAGAAAGAAAAGGATAATTTTAAAAAAAAGGAAGGAAGGAAAGAAAAGAGAGAGGGAGAAAAAAGAGAAGAAGGTAGGGAAGGAGGACCTTTTCCATAACTCCCTCACTTGCCCTTTATTGTATTTTATTTTATTTTATTCTATTTTATTTTATTTGATTTTGGTGATGGTGGTAGTGATGGTACTGGGGATCAAAACCAAAACCTTTGCACTGCTACATCCCAGACCTTTTTATTTATTTATTTTTTATTTTGAGATCAGGTTTTGCTAAGTCACCAAGTTGCCCAGGCAGGGTTCCAATATGTGATCTTCCTGCCTCAGCTTCCCTGAGTGCTAGAATTGCAGGTGTGCACACCATGCCTTGCTCCATAGCTCCATCTTACTCAGGATGAAGCCAAGCCCCGCAAGGCCCACCAGGTTAGCCACCTTCCGTGCCCCCTTCTCCCCAGTCCTGCTCTCCGTGTTCTCCTCACCCACCTGTTCTCAGTCCCTTCCACTCCCTCGTCTCCTCCTCACTCAGCTGTGGCCACGCTGGACTCCTGGTCCCTCTGATCTCAGGACCTTTGCTCTTGCTGATGCCTGCACCTGAACCATTCAGCTGGCAGAGGCCCCTGGCTCACTCCTCCCCACCTGGGTTGTTGCTTCCTCTGGGCAGGGTTCTTGGTCTCCCCCAGCTCCTACCTCCTCCCTTCCCCACCCTCCTGTGCCAAAGCCTTTTATGTTTTGCTCACTGCCGTCACCCTGGCGGGGTTGGGGGGTGCTTGGCCCATGCTTCCTGCTCAGTTAACACTTGTAGACTGAATATGCAGTGGCTCCTAGGAGTCTAAAAGATCCCCCAACATCACCCCCTATAAGAAGTACAGCATGGCCTCTGTGTCTATAGAGGCTGCACTGGAATCCCTGCTCTCCCAATCACCTGGGAGAGGCCACTGGTTTCTTCTAGCCTCAGTTTCTTCATCTGGTAAATGGGTTGAAAAGCACTAACTGCAGAGGGCTTCTGGGAGGACTGAGGGAACTTGTTTTCCAAGGTTATTGATGAGTATGGATTGGCAGAGATTAAGAGCATGGGCTCAAGAGTGGAACTGTTCAGGTTTAATTTTTGTTTTTGTAGTAGCTGTTGTTTTTTTGAGACAGCATCTCATTATGTAGCCCAGGCTGGCCTCAAACTTGCAGTGATCCTCTTGCCTCAGCTTCCTGAGTGCTAGGATTGCAGGTGTGTGCCACCATGCTTGGCTGCTCAGTGTAAATTGGCTGGGCCTCTTGCTGCTTGTGTGACTTTACCTCTCTGAGCCTCAGTTTCCATCTCTGCCAAATAGGGTCATGATGATGACAGTGACAAGTTTCTCATGGCAGGCAATAATGGAGTGACAAGTTTCTCAATGTAAGCCATTTGACTCTTAGCATGTGGGGAGTATTTCTTAAAGATAGCTGTAGTTGTGTTGCTATAGGTGAGGACTCATGAACACAGACTCTGGAGACCAGCTAATTGGGGTTCGGGTCCCAGCCCTGCTACTTGAGCTGTCTTGCTATGCAGAGCTTCCCCCCACTCCCCAAATCTGTTTCCTTCGCACGAGGGGGTAATGCCTGAGCCTCAGTGATGGGCCACGGGATAATGACATGAAGTGATTCCCGTGAGGCCTGACGGAGGTGCCACGTGGAGTTGACACCTGTGCTTTGGTAGCTGTTTGCCATGACTGCGACAATGCTGCCCGGGCCCCCCTGTCCCTGCCCGTCCTGCTCCAGGGTCTCACCGTAAGGATCATGGACCGGCGGCGGCAGAGCGCTGCTCCCACACCGAAGCTGGCCACCATGAAGAAGGAGAAGCCGCAGAAGATGGCGATCCAGGCACCAGCAAAGACGTCATCCTTGCCCGAGACGCCCATCAGTGGGTACACGCGGTACTGGTCGGCTGTCACCCATACTGTCTCGGCAAACAGGGCCAGGCCTGATAGCTGGAGGCAGCAGTTGGTTAGAAATGGTTCCTTTCCTCTTCTGAGCCTCCACTGTCCTCTCAGAGTGACCCACTCGTAAAGAGGGCACATAATGAATGGCACGGGCCTTGCCCCCTGGGCTCGGGCTCCACAGAAAATAAGGGGACAGGAAGGACCCAGCCAGAGCCCTGACCCCTGCATCCCAGCTGCCAGTTGATTCAAGGAGAAAGGAACTGGGCATGGTAGCACATGCCTGTAATCCCAAGACTCTGGGAGGCTGAAGCAAGAGGATCGAAAGTTTGAGCCCAGCCTGCATAACTAAGTGAGATTCTGACTTGAAACTAAAAACAAATACCTGGCCATGGTGGCACATGCCTGTAATCCCGACACTCAGGAGACTGTCGCAGGAGGATTGCAGTAAGTTTGGGGCCAACGTCGGTTACACACTGAATTTAAGGCTGGCCTGAACTACATAGTGAGACCCTGTCTCAAAAAAGCCAACAAAAAAACCAAATAAACAAATAAATAAACAAACAAAGGACTAAGGATGTAGCTCAATGTGAAGGATCTGAGTTCAATCCCCAGTACAAAAAAAAGGTCATGGAGATGCCACAGGCAAAGCCTGTAGCAGGTGACCAGCACCAAGAAGATGCAATCCCTCTGAAGTAGAATTCATGGCTATGGCCACAACAATGATAAATGCACCATTTTTTCTTAGCTTTTGTAAGTATTCCTCCAGCAATCAATCCTGCAGCTGCATGGCCTGTGTAGGTAAACCACAAATCCCCAAGGTTAGTCCCTGCAGCACCATTATATGGGGACCAGAGGTCACTCAATGGAGTAGCTGTCAGCGAGGCCAGGAGATGGTCTCATTCAGAGTGGCCTAGTGGCTACATGAGCAGGAGAAAACTAGGAGTACAGAGCAGGATGAAGAACAAGCTACATTTGGGGCAAGGTAGGGGAGAATATAGGCATGTATGTTCTTATTTGCTTGGATTTTCTTAAAAGAAATGTCAGAGAAGCTAGAAATCCAGTTACTCATATAGTGGGCCACAAGGAACAAAATAGAGGGAAGACTTCTCTGTGGGTAACTTGGACAACAATAAAAGCTAACCCTTGTACAGAGTACCTGCTGCATGCCAGGCATTGGTCTGAGCAATTGCTTTATGTGTGAGAATCATTATTGTTACCAGCTGTAGTGTCATGAGGCTGTCCTGGCCAATAGAAGTAGTAACCAAGTATGCTCAACTCTATTGTAAGCACAATAACCCAAGGACCCATTCTGTCCTCATAGCATACCCATTTTCTCTCCATCTTACAGGGGAAAAAACTGCGGTCCAGAGAGGTTATGTTACTGGCTCCAGGTCCCACAACTAGAAAGTAGCAGAGTTGGGCTTCAGAGACTGCATTGTCTGTCTGTCTGTCAATCTGTTTTACACTACTGGAGATCAAACTGGACATTTTACCACAGAGCTATGTCCCCAGCACTTTTAAGTTTTTATTTTGAGACGAGTTCTCACCAAGTTGCCAAGGCTGTGCTCAAATTTTCAATCCTCACGATTCAGCTTTTCAAGTAACTGGGATTACAATGTACCACCATGGCAAGTCCATATATTTTTAAAGCCAATATTAATTAAAAGACACTTATCATTCATTATTATGGGCCTCTTGTGTGCCCAGCCATCACTTTGTATCTACCGTGATGCTAACTCGAACAGCCAGCATGAGCCTATGCACAATGAGAACATAATCTACACAGGAGGAAGAGGAGGTGCACAGAAGTCCAGCTCTCCCTTCAAGTCACACCACTGAAGAAAGGTGGTGCTAGGATTTAAACCAGGGTGTTCTGCCTTGAGACTGACTCTGCCAGGATCCTGCTGGAGTCCCAGGCCCTCAGCCCCCATCCCAGCTCAGGGCTGCCACCTCCCAGCAACCCCCCCACGATGGACCTCCCCAGCGCCAAGTGTGTCTCACCAGAATAATGATGTTGCCCACGACCAGCAGCCCCACCACAATCGGAGACCCCTTCTCTCCCTCTGCTGCTGCGGGCGCCATAGTCCTGCCTGGGACAGATGAGTGGGGATGAAGCCGGGCAGAGACAGGTACAGGAGGGAAGACCCAGTTGGATGCCTGTCTCCACTCCACAGCCCAGCTGCCAGGGATGCTCTGCTCTCTGCAGGTTGCAGGCTGGCATCAAAGTGCCCAGCGCCCTGCACCCTGGCAATGAACGCTTTGACAGCAGGGGGACCCAGGCACAGCTCCAAACCCAGGCTGGCCTTCCTCCAGCCTTGGCCCTTCCCAGACTCCCAGAGCCCCCTCCTCACCTTCTCTGCCCAAAGCCTCTCTGCCCAGCCCCACCCTCAGGGCTCCCTATATACGCCTAGGCCCCTCCTTGTGTCCGTCTCCAAGGAAGGAGGGAGGGTGCCCAAAGGCGGGGACAACAGACCCAGCAGGCAGGATGGGAGAAAAGATTTTATGAGCTCCCTGCCCCTCAAGTGATTATAAACCTGAAATTCCAGATTGTGCTACTGCCCGGTCACCTGCCTGTGGCCTCTGGTTCCCAGGCCGCTTTGGAGGAGGGGAAGGTGGGCGTGAGCACACCACTAGATATCCTCTCCCTAGGAAATGTGTGAATCCCTGTCTCAGAACTGCTTCCTCTCTCTCTCTGTGACCTCAGGAAGGTGGCTCCTCTTCTCTGAGGCTAGGGGTCCAGGGGGAGGCCCACGAAGGGATGTCATAGGCAGGGCGGGACAGGGCTGGACCAAGGGAGACAGGTAGGGAAGAGGGGAGGGGAGAGGAGGGAAGAGGCGCAGGGGTGTGGCTTTAGGGCCTAAGGGCTGACGGGAGGATGGGAGTGTGAGGGGAGTTTAGGGAGAGGATGGAGGAGCCCCGGAGAGGACGCAGCGCCAAACAGGGGAGGGGAGCTGGGCATGGAGTGGAAAGCCTGTGATACCAGAACTCAGGCTGAGGCAGAAGGACCAAAAGTTCCAGCCCAACCTGGGGAATTTTGCGACTTAGCGGCATCCTCTCTCTTTCTCAAAAACAAAACAGAACAAAATAAAAAACAAACAAACAAACAAAAAACACTGGAGACAGAGCTCTATGCAAAGACCCTGAATTCAGTTCCCCATTCACCGTCAGAGCGGGGTTGGGGTGGGGGCGCGGAGAAAGGGACACAGTGATGAGACTCGGTAGGAGAAAAGCAATCCGGGGCCTGGATACACACACACACACACACACACACACACACACACACACACGAACATAGTCACGATGGAAATTTTTCCAGGTTACAGAATCAAAGAAATCTCGGTTGAAATCCCAGTTCGCCTTCTCTATGCCCCGCCACACGGGGTGGATTTCTGCCCATCTGCAGAATGGGTGTCCTCAGACAACGTTCCGGGCGGAGACGCCATCTGAGTGTAGTGCTTTCAGCAAAAGATGAACGCCCCAGGTGGCCCCGCCGCGGCTTTCTCGCAGAGCTCCGGGGCGCCCCACTTTCTCTCCGATGGCGCCCCCTAGCGGGGCAGGGCTGATTCTGCCGGTGAAAGTCTCAGCCCTGAAGCCAGGACTCTTAAGTGCTGCGTTTTCTGTCCAAGCCCACACTCTGTATTTGCATACGCCCTGGGCAAAAAACAATGACGCTTACACTTCCATTGTCAAGACGCTGGCTTGGTAGTAAGACACGAGATGTTTTCGTCAACCTGCTTCGGTTTAAAAGTTTTTCTCTCGATTTACATTTATTTAAAGACTAACAAGGAAAATTAAATAATAATGTACATGAACTGCCAAGTGCATCTATAAGCTTTGATTTAAATAATTTGCAAAATGGACTTTCTGCTTCTTGATCCTTTAGGGTGAGGTCTGAAGTGATAGTGAAGATCTAAAGGGTGTTAGGAGGGCGACACATGCCTTTCCAGCTGACTTGTGTTCATGCCGGTTTGACAGTAAGCTGGACCCCAACGTGACTCCTGGTCAGAATGGATCAACTGCCCCTTGTGAATAACCTCCAACACCAGCCCAGTGAGCCTGCTCTGGGCCTCAGCGGCCCTGTCTCCGTTGTGCAGCCTGACTTTTTTACTTCGTTTACTTTCTAGCTTTCTGCAGCACCGGAATTCACGAACCATTAGGCACTTTCTTTGAAACTTCAGTCACATATGATTTGGTGCATTTAGATTTTACTCCCGACATCCCTGTAGCATGCTGCATTCAAAGCAGTTTCCGATAAGCCTTGTGGCGAAAAGAGAATAAGCCATAAAAGCAAAAGGAGAGTAGCACAGATGTGCTGATTGTCAGGTTAAATTGAATACCCAGAAATCCACCCAGGAGTGTCATCTCTGGGCCGTTGTTATCCCTTGTTAGACCATAAAAATTTTACTGCTTCCTGTTATGTGAGAAGATTTAAACTATAAATTCTGGGCCATGAAGTGACCTTGCCAACCCTAGTCACCAGGCTGCTTGAAGATTTCTTTGCTTCTTAGATGCTGGACAAATGTCTACAAGGATCATGTTTGACCATTTTCAACATGACCTTTTAAAAATGAAAATCTATCCATATTTATGAAGTCTTTGGGTGGGAAAAGGGCTTCTCCAGATTTTAAATTTGTGAGAAAGGCAATTTTACTTTATTTTATTTATTTATTTAGAGACAGGGTCTTGTTGTGTAGTTCAGGCTTAACTTTATTTATTTATTTACTTATTTATTTGCGGCACCAGGGGTTGACCTCATAACCTCACGCCTGACAGACAGGCGCTTACACCACTGAGCCAAACTCCCGGCCCTAGTTTTTCGAGGCAGGGTCGCACTATGTAGCTCAGGCCAGCCTTGCACGGGCATTGTAGCCCAAGCGGGCCTCGAACTCACAATGCTCCTCCTACCTCAGCCTCCGAGTGCTGGGATTAAAGGCGTGCGCCACCACGCCTGGCTGAACTTTGTTTTAAAAAAACTCACCATGTAGCCCAGGCTGGCCTCAAACATGGCAATCCTCCTGCCTCAGTCTCCTGAGTGCTAGGATTACAGGTGTACACTACTGCACCTGGCCAACAAAGGCAATTTTAAAAAAATAAAGCTTTGTAATTCTTAAAAAATAATTTGTAAAACAATAGGGCCATGCTAATAATTTAAAATATTTAGTTTTCAAATGGTAACTTACTATTTGCAGGTCTTACATAAAGATACCCAATAGAAGCAAAAAATCATGACCATGGGCAAAAATATGCTACCAGTCATCAGAGGGGTCCCTTTTGTTTTCCAGCATGAAGTGGGTCTACCGTGATGTCAAACCTAAACTTTTTGTTTTTCAGAACTGGATCTTGAACTCAGAGCCTTCAAACTAAGCTATACCCCCAATTCTTTTTATTTTTTGAGGCAGGCTCTCACTAAATCACTAAGTTGCCCAGGCTGGGCTTGAGGTCTACAATTGTCCTTTCTGGATACTTTTTAGAAATTTTAATTACAGATCCTTCTAATGAGGAAACATACTTCTTTTCAATATTCTGAAAGTAGACAGTAATGATAGTTACCCAACTTTCTGAATATATTAAAAATTGAACCATGTATTTTGAAATGTTGAATTTTATGTGAGTTAGAAATTAAATTTAAAAAATAAATTACAAAGTTGTTTTCCAAGGCAAGATACAATGGTGCCTCTGTTGACAAACTCGATTCTTTCCATGATTCTAGTCACAAACCGGGTTGGAAGAGAACCAAATCAAATTTAATGGTTAGGTTCAATGTTGACTTTATGAAGGAATTTGATTCTGCTCTCATCCAGTTTGGTTTGTGACCAGAATTGTGGAGAACTGTTTGTAAACCAAGGCATCACTGTGTTTCAAGTCTTTTTAAATCCAAACTGTTTCCCATCTCTAAGCTGAAGAAACCATGGCATTTTTTCTGGCATAACATCCCATGGCCTGCATTTTGCTGGTTCTTCCTTGTGAGATTATTTACCTTGTGTCCCGGACTGCATGCAGACAAACAGGCCATTAGATCTCTCCTAAACCCAGTGTGAGCTGCAGTATGGTCTTTGGCCAGCAACAAGTGGAAGCTTGTTAGTAAAGCAGAATCTCAGACCCCACCCCAACCTGCTGATTCAGAATCTGCATTTTAACAAGATTCCCAGGTACCATGAATACTCCTTAAAGCTTGCTGCACCTAGAATTCCCTGGGGGAGTGTTAGCACCCTCAATGTCTGGCTGCACCCAGACTGATTCACTAGAACCTTCTGGGTTTGGTCATGATGATGGTGGTCTCTTACTTGTGGACAGTTACAGTGCTTCAGTTTTTGACAGAGCTCCAGTAAGTTCCTCCCTCCAGTAGGATCCTTCTTCTCTTGCCAGTTCCTCTCTATACCTCAACGTCCCCATTCCTGATTGCAGAGGGGAGGTAACAAGGGCCTGTGGCATGCAGGTTCTGTAGCATTTCCTCCCCCATCCATTCATCCCTTTCCTTTCCTTTATCTGTGTATCCTTGTCATCCCCACTTCCCTGTACTGTGGTCAGAACCCAGTGCCTTTGCACTGAGCTACAACCCCAGTCCTTCTGTATTTTTGAGGCAGTGTCACTAAATAGCTAAATTGCCCAAGCTGGGCTCAAACTTGTGATCCTCTTGCTTCAGTCTCCCAGACTGCTGGGATTATAGGCATTCTTCACAACACCTAGCTATTTTCTTGAGTAATTTCTGTAAAGTCAGACTTTAGCCCACTTCTCTAGATTTGTATTTTAAGAAATTTCTATCCCATGGCAAGCACTTTTGGAAATCACTGTCTCCTTTTTAAAAATTTCATCCATAAATGTTTCAGTACGTTATAGCCAGTATTTCTAAAATAGTTTAAAATACCTCAGTGTTGTCATCACACCTAAAAAATTATCTTTAATATTCAATCAGTGCTCAAGTTTTTGTCTTATAAATATCTTTTAATAATTTGCTTAAATTTAGGACTTGGATGTATTTCTTGAGTGTGTCTGTGTGTTAGGGATGAAACCCAGGCTTCAAATGTGTTAGGCAAGTGCTCGCCCACTCCACTGAGCAACACCCTCAGTCCTTAAGTACCTTTTAATCTATCTTCTTCCTTTTTACCTTTTTTCTTTGCCTTTACATTTATGTGAGAAAGTGTGTCATTTTTCTGTATCTTTCCAGAGTTCATTTTTTTTCCCAATTGCATGCTATGGTGCAGTTAAATACATTCACCTATACTGTCTGCAAATCAGAGGTTGAATATGGAGGTATAGTCAGATTCATGGTTGAAATTTTCAGCTAAACTACTTCAAAGGTGGTGGCAAGTGATATCTGAAGACACACCATGTTTGGTTATCTTACTTCATTCATGCTGCCTAGCAAAGTATCTTCTGGAAACATCAAAACATCTCAGGGACAACAGAAATGTGTCTGTCACAGTTCTAGAGGCTAGGAAGTTGAAAAGCAAGGTGCTGGTGGCTCCCATGTCTGGCAAGGGGCTGTTTTCTGGCGCATGGACAGTGAAAGCTTGCTGTGGCAGAAAGGGGAGTAATCTCTGTGTCTCCTGTAAAAGAGCATTAATCCCCTATAGCCAGGCATGGTGGTGCACCTATAATCCCAGCACTCAGAAGGCTGGAGCAGGAGGATTGTTGTGAGTTCCAGACCAGCCTGGGCTACAAAGTGAGTTCAAGGCCAGCCTGAATTACATAGCGAGATCCTGTCTCAAAAGGACCAAAAAACAAAAAACAAAAAACAAAACAAAACAAAAACCCAAAAAATAAAAAACCACTCTAAAAAAGCACTGATCCTGTTCCTGGGGTCTCCATCTTCATGATCTAGACTCTCCTAAAGGCCCCACTTCTCAATACCTTGGAGGTTTGGATTTTAACATTAAAAAGAAATTTTTTTTGATAAGGTCTTGCTATGTAGTTGAGGTTGACCTTGAACTCACTATGTAGCCTAGGCTGGCCTCAAACTCAGAGCGATCCTCCTGCTTTAGTATCCTGAGTGCTGACACTACAGCTGTATACCATCAGGCCCAGGTTAAGAAATTCTGAGGACACAAACATTGAGAACATAGCAATTCTCTCTTTTGGTGATGTCTGCAACCATTACTGCCCAATGCCCATATCCACTAGGCATTACAAAATGCTAATATTCTAATTACATCTTTCCTTCTTTAGTTATTAGCTGGAAGGCTAGGTATTTAAAAAGCAATGTAAAACCCTCCTGGAAGGTTATATTTAAGCGTATAAAATGCGTCCTGTTGAGTTGAAAACAATGAAATGAGGGTCTGAGGGAAGCCAGTTATGTTATATCCAAATGGACATCATCACAGGATTTTACTGTTTCAAATTCCTCATATTAAAGCCGGGCATGCTGGTGCACACCTGAAAGGATCGCTGTGAATTCTGGGAGAGCCTGGGCTACATAGTGAGTTCAAGGCCAGCCTGAACTACATAGCTAGCCTCGTCTCAAATCATCAAACAAAAATTCCTCATATTAACCCCCTTTCTGCTTAATGTACCTTGGGAGGTCTGTCCCCTGCCCTGAACTCTTATAAAAAGACACCCAAAAGGAAACCCACAGCTTTCTGACCAGGGGGTGGTGGCTGGGAGCCTGCCAGTTTCCTCACTTTAGCAATCCTAATCCACTGCTGAGCAGCTGGAAGGCTAATGTGCTCAGCATACAGCTTTACAGCCTGCAGCTCGACCTTAAGGGAGAACCTGGTAGAAAGTCCTGCATTCAACTGAACCTGGGGAGACTGACAAATGGTCCTGTGACCACCTCCTGTGAGGGGTGCAGGAGAAACTGCCTTGGGGCCATTCCGTACAGACTGCTATCTCCCCTTGTGTCTTGAATCACAGGGTGTTCTCCCAAGGTTCTGGTCAGACCAGAGCACAGATAAGTCTCCCCTGCATGGCCTATGTGGATTTGTGCAAGGCTGCGGGCATCATGGACAAACTGTTCCCCACGGTATTGCCCTGCAGGTTGTTTCCAAGGCCAGAAGAGAAAACAGACCACTCCAGAAAACATAGCTGTTGGTCACCACCTTTCCCAGGGATGAGACTTGGACAATCTGGCAAGGGGTACATGAAGAAATACGGATGCACACAGGGTTTTTTTTTTTTTTTTTTTGCCTTTTTGAGATGGGGTCTCCCTATGCAGTTCAGGCTGGACTTGAGCTCACTTTGTGACCCAGGCTGGTCTTGAACTCACAGTAACTGTCCTGCCTCCGCTTCCTGAGTGCTGGGGTTATAGGTGCGCACCACTGCACCTGGCTTTTAAAAATAAATTGTTCTTTTTTTTTTCATACCAGGAATCAAACTTGAGATCTTGTGCTTGCCTGGCAGGTGCCTCTGCTACTGAGCTATATCCCCGGCCCAAGGAAGGGATTCTTGCAAAAAAAATTCTTAATCTGCATCTAATTAAGCCTGCAAAGCTAAATTCTACCTCATAAGATGACAGAAGATGAAATGATACTACGAAGAAACAGTGATGTAAATTCAGAGTGAGATATATTCTACAAAACAACTGACTTGGTTTCTTTAAAATTTCTGTTTACACAGCAGAGTTATGTGAAGAACTATTGTAGAATTAAAAACAACAACAACCAAAAACGCCAAGCTTAGCGGCAAGATACCTGTACTCCCAGTACTTTGGGAGGTTGAGGCAGAAAGATCACAAGGTCAAGACCAGCCTGAGCAAATCAGTGAGACCCTGTGTAAAAATTAAAAATTAAAAGGGTTGCAACCTGAGCAATCAGAAAGCCAATGCAGGATCCAAGGGTAATTTAGCAAGACCCTGTCTCAAAATAAAACAGGGTAGGGGATGTTGTTCAGTGCGAAGACCTGGGATTCAATTCCCATTACAGTAAAACAAAACAAAACAAAACAAAACAAACAAAACAAAAACACATACAAGTTAAAAATCTATACAGATTAATTTAGTACATATAGGGACTTGAAGCTATTTTGTATAACTGTGTTGACTGGCACAGAGGCGGCCAAAGATCAATAAAATAAAATAAAATAAAATAAAATAAAAACAGCAAACAGTAAGAAGCCCTTACTGCTGGTCAGGGCACCAATTTTACCCCAGCTTCTTGCCCAGTCATACAATTTTACGCATGCAGTCTTAACACTTTTCCACTGAGCTTTTATTGTTAGTTAAGTGATGATTCAGGGTCCCAGGGTAGGGACCATGATGTATGCAGGTCCCCCTTTACCACCAGGACAAGGACAGAGCACAGAGAAGCAGGTGGAGCCAGTTCAGATCTTGCCAGGAAACGTTCCTTCAGCCCGGCGGTCATCCCACGCTGTGACCTGCAGAGAGACAGACGGCATTATTCTCCCCTCTGTGGGGGGACCAAAATGAGTGGGCATCTCTGTCTCCCTTACTTTGCCCATCTGTGCATTGTTAACAAATACAGGTGCCTGCTAGGTGCCAACCACTGTCCGAGGAGCCAATGAATCAGGGGTGACTCAAACAAGTACGTTTACTGTCAGGATAAAAGGAATACTAAGCAGCCATGAAAAAACATACACAGTTGATGTGTGTTCTGGTTTATTCTGCTTGACAAGATATGCAGTCAAGCGCAAAAGGGTGCCAAGCAGAGTATACAGTGCATCCCATGGTTGATCACACAGGTAGGCACAGCATAAAATGGGTGGGAAAGGCCCACCTCAAGTCATTAATATTTCCAAGAATGAACAACCTGCTTTTCGTGGACTTCCTTCTTTTTAAAATACACAAAAAGCTTTTGAGACAGAGTCTCACTAAGTAACCAAGCTGTCCAGGTGGGGCTTGAATTTGCAGTTCTCCTGCCTCAGAGTGCTGGGATTAGAGGGGTGTGTCAGCATGTCCGGCTGGGAAGTCCTTCCTTGAAATCTGCCCCCGCAGCTCTCTCCTCCTAAGGGATACTCCTTTTTCAAGTCTGGCCTTACAGGCGCGGACCACCATGTCTAGCTGGTGGACTTTCTCACGGGTAGTCATAAACTTACTCATTTTTACAGGCACATAAACACACCCTCCCACATTTATATGCTAGAAAAGCACGGGCAATGGAGACTGATTCTGAATCCCCCAGAAGTTCTGCAGCCTTGGCTGTGTGACCTCATGCAAGTTATTCAACCTTTGTGGGCTTCAGCTTACAATTCTGTAAAATGAGGGCACTGACAGTAGCATCTACTTAATGCAGTTGTTTGGGCATGTTTAACTCTATGCAGCAATGAAGTGCTTACAATATAGCTGGCCTATAGTGTCAGGAACGTGCCAATTTACACACACACACACACACACACACTCTGTACTTTAAATACATCATTTATTTAATTTCAGTTATGAATCATGCCCACTAGAAACAACTCTGCAGCAGATATCCTTGTATATAGTTTGTTTTTTATCTTTTTCAGACAGAGTTTCATTATGTAGCTCAAGCTGATCTTGAACTCACTTTGTAGCCTAGGCTGGCCTGGAACTCACAGTGGCCCTCCTGCCACAGCCTCCTGAGTGATGGGATTACAGGTGTGCACCACCATGTCCAGCTTATAAAGATTTTCGTAGTGCTTAGATGTAGAATTGCCAGGTCAGAGAACTATTAATTTTTCATTTTGAAAAGTTCTGCCAAATTCTACCTGAAAAGTGACTGACCAATTTATAGAACCAATGCCCTGGCAGAGAATCTATTCTGCCAACACTTGCCAATATCAACCTTTGTAATTTCTGCACCGGAGTAACAAGCACTACTTTTTTTAATGTCTATGTAGTCAAACTTGTGATTCTTCTGCCTCAGCCTCCCAAGTGCTAGGATTACCACCATGCCCAGCTTCTCTGTTGTTTCAAATTGTTTCCTTGATGACTGTTTGGGGATGAATATCTTCTCATGGCAGGGTTTCATCTGAATTTCTCATACTGGACTTGTACTGTTTCTGGTCCACAGTTCTTATTTAAAACATACAGTTCTAGGGAATGAGGGGCGATGAGAGGTTGGTCTGATCTACTGGCAAGTTACCCTTGCTCCAATAATCCCACTATGGAAAGGAAACTAAGGAAATCATTCAAATCTAGGAAACAAACAGTGAAAAAAGATGGAGTGTAGCTAACCGGGCGGGGAACACCTTTCAGCTATTAACAGAACCCGGCCCGAGCCTGTAATCCTGACACTGGGATCTCAAATTGGAGTTCAGCCTGGGCAATTTAGTGCAGTCCTGTCTCAAAATAAAAAATAAAAATAAAAAAAGGGCAAGGGCATACCAAGGCCCTGGATTCAATTCCAAGCATCAGGGGGAAAAAAGATGAGTTCTACCTAATAGCTGGGTATATTATATTAGCATGAACACAAATATACAATGAGTGTTAGTAAAGAAAATAAAGTGCAAGACAGTATGTCAAGTACAACCTATAGCTATATAAAAAGTATATAAACACACATCAGCACATCAGGACAGAAGTGGATGATTTCTACATAATTATCAGAGAGCTCATAAAGGGATGACTAGGAGACTTTCACTTTTTTTTTTTTTTTTTTTTTTTTTTTTTGCAGCACCAGGGATTGAACTCACAACCTCATGCCTGCCAGGGCAGGCGTTTAAGGCACTGAGCCAAACTCCCGGCCCTGGTTTTTTGAGGCAGGGTCGCACTATGTAGCTCAGGCCGGCCTTACGCTCGCGTTGTAGCCCAAGCCGGCCTCGAACTCACAACGCTCCGCCTACCTCAGCCTCCCGAGTGCTGGGATTAAAGGCGTGCGCCACCACGCCCGGCTTTCACTTTTTATATATTACACAAATCTCTTGTTTATACAGATTTTCCAAAAAAATCAGTGTTCTTTTTATAAAAAAAAAGTAAAGATTTAAAATAGAAAAATAAAGAATTGAAAAAATGATTTAAATGTCTACATTACAGGAAAAGTGAACTCCACTGCTGGCCTTTGTCCTCACACTAAATACATATACTTAGGTTGGAGGTTGTTTTGATTTGTGTCTAGAGCAAAGCCTCATGCAGTCTTAGGCTTTTCCAGAGGTGGCTGGATCTAGACTATGTGATGCTGGGATTAAGGGTGTGTGGTTGCTACATCAGTTTACTGATTGGTTTGTCACTGTCCTAATCCCTAAAGTTTAGATACTACATAAAAGGGGCTGAAAGATGCTGCTAAGGTCTCTTGCTGCTTTTGTCATCTTCCGCTGCCATGAACTGTTGCCCCTGTGCCATGCCACCTGCCTTGGTGTCGGCTGATTACAGACTGAAACCTCTACAAACTGTGAGTTAAATAAACCTTTCCTCCCTTAATTCTGGGTGTTGGGTATTTTGCTTTAGCAATGAGAAAAGTAACCAAAACAGAAGTTAATTTTTTAAGTAGAAAAAACCCGAACAGGAAAATAAGAAGAAATTTTCTGCCTCTTCCCTAGTTTTTAAGATTCTGTGAAATGGTCATATTACTTATAAAAAACAAAAATGCATTTTGGAATAAAATCAGGGATGGTGGGCATAAGGGGGCCTGTGCAGACTAGGAATATATTTATTCATTTATTTGTTTTTTGAGACAGGGTCTTGCTCTGTAATTCAGATTGGCTTTGAATTCATGGCACTCCTCCTGCCTCAGCCTTCCAAGTTTGAGGATTACAGGCATGCGCCACCACACCTGGCTTAGACTGTGTTTATATCCAGCCTAACAGAGCAGAGCCAGCAGCTACCTGATGTTCCCCATGTCAGGGCAGGCCCAGGCCCTGGAGGGTAGGGGGGTCACAGCACTAGGATGGGGAGCCTGCTTCCTGGTACCACGGCCAAAATGTACCCAATGCAGACCATGAGGCTAGACGGAGGATGTTATGGGATCACAACATTATGTTACCCAACATTACCCAGGGAGAAATTCTGGAGGACCAGGGTACTCAAAGATAAGATAGTATGGCTAGAGAGGGGAGAGGAAAACCAAGTGACTTGAAGAAAAGCATGCTCCTAACGTATTTTGTTCTAGAGAAATGAACTCCAAAGATGTGCACACTAGATGCCCAACATACCAAACTAGAACATAAAATCCATCAAAAGGAGACTACTGAAATAAAAGCACTTAAAATTATTCAAACAAGGCAGACCTTTATGCTGTCATTAAAAGAGGCTCTAAGCAGAAGCAGGCCATAGAACAGAATATACAGTATGAACCATTCATACCCAGAAAGTTCCACGGGCTATGGGACCAGGAGATGGAGGAAATAGGGAGAAAGGGGAGGGGAAGGGGATGTACAAAGAATTAAGCTGTGCTATATACATGTACCAACTCCCCACAATGAATGTAATCATTTTATTTATCTCAGCAAATCCTTCCCTGTGGAATTTGAAGTTTTTTCTTGCTTTTTTTTTTTTTTTTTGCGGTACTGGAGATCGAACTCACAACCTTGTGCCTGCCAGGCAGGCGCTTAAGCCACTGAGCCAAACTCCCGGCCCTATGTAATAATTTTATACTGGAAACATATACCAATAAAAAAAGTTAAAAGGCTTATGTATGTTACATAACCAGGTATAGTGGTATATACATGCATTCCCACCATGGGGATGCTGAGGCAGGAGGGTTGTAAGTTTGAGCCTAGCCCAGGGAACTCAGTGAGATCCTATTTCAAAATAAAACTGATTTTTGTATTCATTTTTAACAATTTAAAAAAAAAGGCTTGAACATCTCTCAATGTGTCTTATAGTTAATGGGGTCCTTTGATTTAAGAGGGTAATGTGAACATAAATCCTTCATATAAAAAGAGAAGATTTAACGATGAGTATTAAATACTGACAAAAAGTCTTGTCAGACCAGGGCAAAAACGACTGTCTTATTGTATTCTCATTTTTTGGAGAGGCATATTGATGTATGTAGGGACAGAATAACTTGTCTGAGATTTACTCTAGATTTCTTGGGCAAAGGAAAGGGGCTGGGTGTGGTGGTACATGCCTGTAATTCTATCACTTGGGAGGCTGAAGCAGGAGGCTCACAAATTCAAAGACAGCCTGGACTACATAATGAGACCCAATCCGCACACCCCCCGACAAAAAAAGAGGTTAGGTTTAACCTCCTCATCCCCTAAGGAATATATGAAGAAATGTGGAAAAAGCTCACTATTCAGTTTGGGTAATGGATGTATTTGGAGTCACTGAATTATGAGTTTCACTTTTATATATAATTTGAAAATGTTCACAATAAAAAAGGATAGGATTGCATAAGATGCATTAAGAGAACATGAGTGAAGTAGATCCAGTCAGATGATCCAGCCAGGTTCCCAGGCACTGGCTAGCTGAGGGTTCAAAGGAGGAAGGGAGGCGAAAAGGCATGAGTCCCATGCAGAGTGAGTCTCAGTCTTCCCTCTGCTCCACTGAGATGAGCTCTCACCAATCACTACCCTCCCCTCTGTGTCCCTACCCCGGTATCTCAAGGGCCCCAGCAGCAAGACATACCCAGGATATGGGGCACAGGGACTTGTATACTCGCCGGTACCACTCGCACACAGAAATATCACCCCCTTTCTCGGTCATCGCCTTCTGGCAGCGGTGATAGTCTGTGAACAAAAGAGGCCAGAGTCAGCTCAGAACAAAGACTGGAACACACTTTTGATCAAAAGTCAAGAAATACTTCCTACTTCATGATTAGTTCTACACACACACACAAATACAAGTTTGCAAGGGTACTAAAAAGGGTTAGACACATCTCATTAAACTGATGCTGTAACGCTACAGAACTGTTACTCAGTTTGAAAATTTGGGGATCAGGAATAATGGGAAAACCAAAGGGGACCAACTGGGGAATTTTCAAAGTACAGAACCAGGGCGAGGCAAGGGGAAGATGGTCTTGGTGATAAAATGTGGTGTACCAGAGTGGAAGGCAAAGAGGACAATCTGGATTTTATTTTTTTGTCCATTTTTTAGACAGAGTGTCACTATGCAGTTCAGGCTGGCCTTGAATTCACTTTGTAGCCCAGGCTGGTCTCGAACTTGCAACAATCCTCATACCTCAGCCTCCTGAGTGCTGGGATTACAGATGTGTGCCACCACGTCCAGTTTAACAATCTGGTTTTTAAAAGTAGGCATCCCACTAAAAAAACCAACCAACCAAACAAATTACTCCAGGTATTCCAGTCTTAGGCACATTCTCTAGAGAAATAAATACACATAAAAATACAGAACTGTTGCTGGGTTCCTCCAGCAGCTCCTAGCTGGGCACAGACCTGTGGAAATTGCTTGGACTGCGGTGAGCCCAATGAGTCTGGTTGCTCAGTTTATTGTTTTGTTTGCTGTGTTTGGTACTGTTGGTGCCACTTCACCCAAAATTAACATGATTGTTCTGGATAGCGGTTGGCCCTAATGGTCCAGGACTGAGATTGACTGGGGGTCAGAGAGAGTGCTGAGGCAAGGTGCCAAAGAACCAGGGACTGGGCTAGGCAAGCAATAGCTTCTCATCTCTAACAAACTGAGGAGGTGGGATCTCCCAACAGACTTGGAGCCCAGGAACCAGCTACACTTAGAAGATACCTCAGAGAAGTGATCATCACATGGATGTCCTTAGTACCACCAATAAAGCAACTCACCATAGGCAACTAACAAGTATCACTCTAGGAATTAAACTAAAAAAGAAAAGAAATGAGAAGACACTTAAACGAGACACAACCTCAGACACCCAGTTCACCAAAGGCAAACCCAGGGGCCAATGAGACTGGAAAACCCAAAAGCCCCCTACCAGGTTTATCTGAAGTGGTAACAAAGCAATTGAATGAGGCTCTGGAAAAAAAGAAATCGGAAATAATCTGTTAAATAACTACAGAGATTACCAAAATACACACTATGCTTAGTGATGTTAGAGCAGACACAGACAAAAAAATAAACAAACTTAAGCAAATTATGGAAGCACAACATAGGAAACAAATGGATTCCATAAAGCAGATTCAAGCAGATATTCAGGAGAATAAAAACTCCACTGAAAGTATTCAAAGTAGATTAGGCCAATGTGAGGACAGGATCTCAGATACTGAAGATAGGCTTGCAGTTAGTGACCAGGAAAAGAAAGATTTCTCAAAACTAGCAAGGGAACATGAGAAATCAATTCAGCAGCTACTTGATGAGACAAAGAAGAATAACTTAAGATTAATTGGAGTCAATGAACAAGCAGGAGATACCACAAATGACATTAAAAACATGTTCACAGATATTGTAACAGAAAACTTTCCTGGTAGAGAAAATAATTTGAGGCATATAGAACTCCAATTATCAATGATTAAAAAAAAAATCTACTTCCATGCATATCATAGTGAAGATTCCAGAAATTCAACACAAGAATAAAATCTTAAAAGCTGTTAGGGAAAAGAAACAAATCACTTATAAAGGAAAATCCATCAGAATTACAGCTGACTTCTCAGTACAAACTCTCAAGTCAAGGAGAGATTGGAGTGAAGTACTCTAAGTTCTAAAGGAAAACAACTTTCAACCCAGATTGATGTATCCTGCAAAACTACCTTTTAAAATAGATGGAGAAATAAGATACTTCCATGACAAAGAACATCTGAGGAAATTCATGACCACCAAAACCAGCACTCCAAAATGTTCTGAAGGACATTTTAGAAAGAGATAATAAGGACTACAGCTCCATGAACTCCAACTGAAGGAATCCATCAGGAAAGGCAAACAATTACATGGAAGGAAAAAAAAGGGGAGCCAACAATAGGAAAATAGTAAGTTAATACATATCAGTTTTAACCATCAATGTTAATGGCCTTAATTCACCAGTCAAAAGACACAGACTGGCAGAATGGATCAAGAAGCAAAATCTAACAATATGCTGTATACAAGAAACACATATAAGTCAAAAAGAAACTCATAGACTGAAAGTCAAAGGATGGAAAACAATACTCCATGCAACAAGAATTCAGAAAAAAGCAGTGGTTGCTATTCTATTTGTAGATAAAGTCAATTTCAAGCAAAGACTGATTAAGAGAGACAAAGAAGGTCACTACATCTTGGTAAAGGGAACAATCCAAGAGGAAACGATAACAATCATAAATATATATGCAACAAATACTAGTACACCTAGTTATATAAAACAATTATTAATGGACATGAAAAATCAAATAAGCCTTCATGCAATTGTATTGGGAGACCTCAATACCCCGCTGTTACAAAAAGACAGATCAACTAGACAAAAAATCAATAATGAAATATTAGAATTAAATCAAACTTTTGAGCAAACAGACTTAGTAGATCTCTGTAGAGTCTTCCATCCTACAACATCAGAATACACATTCTTCTCAGCTGCACATAGGACATTCTCCGAAATAGACCATATACTGGCTCATAGAACATGCTTAAGTAAATGTAAAGGAATTGACATTATCCCATGCATACTATCAGACCACAGTGCAATGAAATTGGAAATCCATGCCAAAGGAAACCACAAGAACTGCATCAACACATGGAAATTAAATAGCATCCTACTGAATAATCAGTGGGTCACAGATGAAATTAAAGAAGAAATTAGACAGTTTTTACAGTTGAATGACAATGACAATACAACATACTGGAACTTGCAGGGCACAATGAAAACAGTCTTAAGAGGGAAATTTATAGGAGTAAATACCCATATCAGGAAAACAGGGCAAGCTCATATAAACAACTTAATGTTGAACCTCAAACTTCTAGAAAAAGAAGAGCAGGCTAAATCAAAAGCTTGTATAAGGGAGGAAACCATACGGATCAGAGCAGAAGTTAACACACTGGAGACTAAAAAAACAATACAAAGAATCAATGAATTGAAGAGTTGCTTCTTTGAAAGATTAAATAAAACTGACAAACCCTTGGCCAATCTTATCAAAACAAGGAAAGAAAAGACTCAAATCCATGTAATTAGGAATCAAAAGGGTGAAATCACAACAGACTCTGTAGAAATCCAGCAAATCTTCTATACCTGCTTTGAAAACTTGTATTCTAATAAGATGGCAAATACAGAAGAAATGGACAGATTCCTAGAAACATATGAATTACTAAAGTTGAATCAAGAAGATATAAAACTCCTAAATAACCCAATATCAATAAGTGAAATTAAAGCCAGGTGTGGTGGCGCAACACCTGTAATCCCAGCACTCGGGAGGCTGAGGCGGGAGGATCGTTGTGAGTTCGAGACCAGCCTGAACTACATAGTGAGACTCTGTCTCAAAAAATAGGCCCAGGGATTTAGCTCAGTGGCAAAAGCGCCTGCCTAGCAGACGTGAGCTTGTGAATTTGAACCCTGGTACAAAAAAAAAAAAAGAAAAGAAAAAAAAAAAAGAAATTAAAGATGTAACTAAAAACCTATCAACAAAGAAAAGCTCAGGCCCTGAAGGATTCATTGCTGAATTCTACAAGAAATTTAGTGAAAACCTAACACCACTACTTGTCAAACTCTTTAATGAAATTGGAAGGGAAGCAATACTCACAAATTCATTCCTGGAAGCAAGCATTACTCTGATTCCAAAACCAGGGAAGGACCCAACTAAGAAAGAGAATTACAGGCCAATCTCCCTAATGAACATTGATGCAAAAAACCTCAATAAGATACTGGCAAACAGACTGCAGCAAACCGTCAAAAAGATTGTATACCATGATCAAGTGGGATTCATTCCAGGCATGCAGGAATGGTTCAACATACACAGATGCATAAATGTAATACATCACATTAACAGAGCCAAGGATAAAAATCATATGATTATCTCAATAGATGCAAAAAGAGCTTTTGACAAAGTCCAGCACCCATTCATGATAAAAACACTACAGAAATTGGAATAGATGGTCTTTATCCCAGTTTGATAAAAGCCATCTATGACAAACCAACAGCCAAAATCATACTAAATGGACAAAAACTGAAAGCTTTCACTCTAAAATGAGGAACAAGACAAGGATGTCCATTGTCTTCACTCTTATTCAACATAGTCCTGGAAACTTGAGCCAGAGCAATTAGACAAGAGAGAGAAATAAAAAAGATAGGAAAGCCGGGCATGGTGGGGCACGCCTTTAATCCCAGCACTCGGGAGGCTGAGGTAGGAGGAGCGTTGTGAGTCCGAGGCCGAGGCCGGCTTGGGCTACAACGCGAGCTCAAGGCCAGCCTGAGCTACATAGTGCGACCCTACCTCAAAAAACTAGGGCCGGGAGTTTGACTCAGCAGCTTAAGTGCCTGCCCTGGCAGGTGCGAGGTTGTGAGTTCGATCCCCAGTGCCGCAAAAAAAAAAAAAAAAAAAAAAAAAAGGAAAGGAAGAAGTTAAACTATCATTATTTGCAGATGACATGATACTCTACTTAGAAGATCCCACAAACTCCACCAAAAGACTGCTAGATTTAATAAGCAGATTTAGTAATGTAGCTGGTTACAAAGTCAACACTCAAAAATCAACAGCCTTCTTGTACATGAATAACAAACTCACTGAGAGAGAAATAAGGGAAACAATACCTTTCACGATAGCATCCCCCAAAATCAAATACTTAGGAATCAATCTAATGAAAGATGTAAAAGACCGCTATATTGAAAACTATAGTACTCTGAAAAAGGAGATTGAAGAGGATATTAGAAAACGGAGATATCCCATGCTCTTGGGTAGGAAGAATCAATATAGTGAAAATGGCCATACTTCCAAAACTGTTACACAGATTCAATGCAATCCCAATCAAAATTCCTATAGCATATCTTACAGAATTAGAGAAAACAATCCTAAAATTCATCTGGAACCAGAAGAGGCCTAGAACAGCAAAGGTGATCCTGGGCAACAAAGACAAGACAGGAGCATCATAATACCTGACTTGAAATTATACTGTAAAGCTACTGTGATAAAAAAAAAGTGTGGTACTGGCAAAAAAACAGACCCAAAGATCAATGGAATAGATTAGAAGATGCAGAAACAACTGCAGACACACTAAGCTACCTTATCTTTGACAAAGGTGCCAAACACATTCACTGGAAGAACGACAGCCTCTTCAATAAATGGTGTTGGAAAAACTGGCTTTCCACATGCTGAAGATTAAAACTGGACCCATATCTTTCACCATGTACTAAGCTAAAATTTGAATGGATTAAAGACCTCAATATTAAAACAGAAACATTAAATTTGCTGGAAGACAAAGGAGGTAAAACTCTTGAAGACATTGGTGTAGGTAAAGACTTTATGAATAAAAGCCAGATTGCACAGGAACTATCTGCAAAGAATCAACAAATGGGATCTCATTCTACTGAAAAGCTTTTGCACAGCAAGAGAAACCACCACCAGAGTGAAGACACAACCCACAATCTTGGAGAAAATGTTTGTCAGCTGTCTCTCAGCTACAGGATTACTAACGAGAATGTATGAAGAACTCAAAAAAAAAAAAAAAAAAAAAATCAGTTCTCCCAGATTTAAAGACCCAATCCAAAAATGGACATCTGAGATGAACACACACTTTTCAGATGAAGAAGTACAAACAGCAAATAAATACGTGAAAAAATGTTCAACAGCACTGGTCATTCAAGAGATGCAAATGAAAACAACAATGAGATTCCACCTCACCCCAGAAAGAATGGCTAGTATTAAGAAGTCAACCAATAACAAATGCTGGAGGGGCTGTGGAGAAAAAGGAATCCTTCTCCACTGTTGGTGGGAATGCAGGCTGGTGCAACCACTGTGGAAGTCAGTGTGGAGATTCCTCAAAAAGCTAGGACAGGAGGTCCCATTTGACCCAGCTATTCCTCTTCTAGGTATCTTCACAAAAGAATTAAAAACATCATACCACAGTGATATATGTGCACCTATGTTTATAGCAGCGCAATTCATAATAGCCAGATCTTGGAAACAACCTAAATGCCCATTGAATATGGTATTTCTATACAATGGCTATAAAGAACAATAAACTGGACACTTTCATACTTAAATGGATGCACCTTGAAAACATATCAGTGAAATAAATAAGTCACACCTGTATTGTTTCACTTGTGTGACAAACTGAAAGAAAAACTATGTATATGTTGATGTAGATGTATATAAAAAACAGTTAAGATAGTTTAAAAAAAAAAAAAAGCACAATGGCCTCCTTTGTCATCCACATGGCCTATCCAGAAGTAAATTCGATGCCTCCCTTCACTGAAAAAACAAACAAACAAACAACAACAACAACAACAAAAAAAAAAGAATTCTGCTAAGATTTTGATAGATATTGAGGTGAATCTATAGATAAGTTTAGGCAGAATAAATGTTTTGATATTTGTCCAATTCATATACATAGTCTCTCTCCACTTATTTAGGTTGTATTTGAGTACTTCTGGTCAGTTTTTAGGATGCAGATAATAAATGCATTTTGGTAGATTTATACAGTAATGTTACTTTAAGTTTTTTTGTGATGTAACTTGTACCTTTACAATTTTACTTTTGAACTGTTCATTGCTTGTATATAGGCCAACACTAGATTTCTGTATATGGCTTTGTGACCTTGTACCATGACCCTGATAAACCTGCTTGTCTGTTCTATTGATTTTTATGTAGAATCTTTGTAAAAAACACAAAAAAACCCCCCCAAAAAACCACATAAAATTACATTTATAAGAATGCTAAATCAGCACCATTCCCACAAGTGTCAAAATGGAATCATGCAAATATCAATGAATCAAGTAAGTTTTGGAAAAATCAAAAAGAGCAAACTACATGACACATATAGATGAATCTAAAAAACCTATTGAATAAAAAAAAATCTAAACACAAAAGAATGCATAACAGTATTTATAAAGTTCACAAAGAGGTAAAGTGATATGCAGGGGATAAAACTAAAATGTGATCACCTTAAATTGGTAGGTCACATCCTCTAGTGGGAAGAGCAATGTTGTGTTCAACTCAGGGCACAAAATAGGTAGAGATGATCAGTGTAGTGTGCTGGCAATACCTATTTTTGTGTATGGATAAAGGTTGTAGAAGCTTCATTTTAGGATTATTCATTTAGCTATACACGTTTTACTTACTTCCTGTATGCATACGTCCTCTTAAAAAAATCATCATGGGAAGAAAAGTTTGTGACCCTGGCCCACACCCTGAACAATGTTGGTGATGAGGAGCATGGGTCCTCCAGAGATAGGATGTCAAGAATAAAAGGGAGAAGCCAGGATACATGGATCTCTTTGGAGTGGTCAAGAAGTCAATGCCTTAAGGTGCAACACCAGGGGAAAGCCTGCATCCTCCACCACCGCGCCTTGCTCACCCAGGTAGTTCTGCCAGCAGTTCCTGGTCTGGTTCTGATTGGGGAAGCGGCTGTCAAAAGGGGCAGTTTTGTAGTTCTTGATTTTGGTCTTGATGTCTTCTGCCATAGTGCTGACTCCTGGAAGCAAAGAAAGTGGGTGTTGGCAGGGGTCCCAAGCAGACCGGACGAACTAGGCCCAATGCAGGAGATCCATACACAGAAGAATGAATTGTACTACAACCTCCTCCCTCTTTGTGTACAGAGACAAAGGGAAAGCAAATGCATGCATCTCAGTATGGAAGTCATAGGAGGGTTTCTGGGTAACTCCTTAGCAAAATCAAGCCTGGTTCCAAAATACTACTAGCTAACATTCACCAAGTGCTTACTACATGCCAGCTGTTTTACAATGTTACTCCTAACCCACTCTAAAAGGCAGGAACTATTACTATCCTATTATCCACAACAAGAGACAGGATGTCTAAATGACTTCCCAAGGTCACACAGCATACAAATGGTGGGCTGCTGTTATCACTGGCATAACCTACACTGCAAAGGTTCTTAATCTTTTTTGCCGTCATAAACTCAAGGATCTAAGCCTCTTTCTCAGAATATGTTAAATCGCATAGAATGACCAAAAATCAGTTATACCTAGTTAATTAATGTATTAAGTACCATAATTTCAAAGCATGAGTGAAAATGGTATTTTGTACACTTCCAACTATAATGTGGCAGATGAGTATCTGTGATTTTTTTCTGCTCACAAAGCCACAGCTACTACTAACACTGAAGCTGCTGCCTCAATTCCTAATGGAAGGAAATGCTGTATTTCAACCACAGGCTAGTAAAAAATACAGATATGACCTTCTCCATCTCTGTCACCCAATCAAGTCCTCACATCCCTTGAATTCTATTGACTCAGTACACCCGGAGTTGAAAACTTCTGATACATCTCTGAAAGGGTGACACGGATTTCACTAAGGAATGTGGAAGTTCCTATACTCCAGAGAATTAGAGTAGCTATGGCGCCACATAGAGGTGCACAGGCCAGTGTCGAATTCTAGACGCCCGAGTTAGTGGTGGACGTCTGGGGCACTAGAATAGTCTAGGGGGGCGGCTGGGGGCCGGGAGAAAGTGAGACAGGTTGTAAAACACTACCGGCCGGGACACAAACCTAGCCGCTGGGGTAGTTTTGTGAGAGATCTCGACTTTGTATTTGTGGGTGTGGGTGGGCCCAAAGACGATCCTGCGGCCCCTCCAACATCCAAGACAAGAGGGAAGAGGCACCAGGGGAGATAAGCTTCGACGCAAACAAGCCGCGGAGCCCAACCCTGCGGACCTCGGGATTAAAAGTTCCGCAGTCCCAATTACTGGGTCTAAATCCTGGTTGCTTGTTTTGCTTCTGCTAAGTCGCTTCACACTGCTGAGCTTCAGTTTTCTCGTTAAACGAGGGAATCATAAGCCATAGATCATGAGGCTGGAAGGAGGATTAAATGAGCTAATGGTTGCTTAAATGCTGCCTGGTATTAAGGAAGAACTATATACAATAAACCTTAGCTAGCACTATTAACAGAAGAACGGAACGTCAGGGCCTCGGGCGGACAGCGGCCGGCGGCGGCCGGAAGCCTCAGCCCATTATCGGGGAAGCTGGGGTCCCGTTCCTCAGCCCGCTGGACTGGGGTCTCAGGTTCCCAAGTACTTCACACTCACCTAAATACGCCCCCGAAGCAGCAAGCAGCTCAATGTGACCCTCTGCAAAGACGACACTGTCAGACAGGAAGCGGAAATTAAGGCCGACCGGAAGCTGGGTGAGCTGAGACAAGAGGGTCATCCAAGAGGCTAGAGAGACCACAGGGAGGCGGTCTCCGAAGTCCCTCAGGCCACGCCCACCGGAAAGAACTCCGACCTTTTATTGGGCTGAATTCCTATTCATCAGGACAGCCAGCCCAATCGTGAGCTTTCGCTGCAGAAGGAATTGTCTAAATTGGTACTACGTAGGCTTGCCTGCAGGTTCTCACCTTCTCGCTATTATTTGTTTGTTTATTTACCAGGAAAAAGGCTTCTGCATCCCGGAACTGGCTGGAGAGTGAGCGTGGGGAATATATCTCAGCGAAAGTACTTTTATTCATGCAAGAAATATTTATTGAAAAAATCACCTGTGTCAAGTACTGACAGAGAGGGTTTAGAAACATCGATGAAGAAAATAGAAAAGTCTTTATCCTTGTAATTATTACGGGATGAGCCTGGCGCGGTAGCTCACGCCGGCAAGACCAGCTACTCATGAGGCTGAGGCAAGAGAATCATCAGGTCAGCCTAGACAATTTAGCGAGACCCTATCAAAATAAAATTAAAAGGTTTCAAGCTGTAGCTCAGTGGTGGAACGCTTGTGTAGCATGCTTGCGGCATGGGTTCAATACGAATACCAGGAAAACTAAATTTTTATGGGTTAATCGTTGGGGGACTGAAAATGAACCATCTCACCCCCAGTGTGACTTGTTACATCGAATGCTCTGTTCATTACCATCTTTTCTCAAACCTCAGAAGATACAGTTCGACAAATATGTGAGAGACTGAGAGTTTAAATGCCAAAGTCCACCATCACAGGGAGGAGAAATTAGAAGTCAAAAGTTGGATCTCTGAAGGGTCGGGCTGAAATTGTTCCATCTGAGAAAATGGCAAATTCCTAGTCAGGGTTATTCTTGACTCTATCTCACACCCATAGCTAGATCTATCAAGATTTTTTTAAAATTAGTTCTGCCTTAAAAACGTACTCAGAACTTCTCTCTACTACCTGTATTTCAAGCAACCATTTCTTCAACTTGAACCTCTGGAGCAGCCCATCCCTGACCTCCCGGCTTCACCCTTGCCCTCCACGGTGTGCACAATCAGCCAGAGAGAGACTCTTAACCCCTCAGTCGACTCACCTTCTTCTCTCAGCCCAGAATAGCCCTAATAACTGATGCACACGGTTTGCCTACCATATGTTCGCCTCTACCCTCTCACCCTTGTTCCCACTGCGCTCTAAGCACACTAGCCTCTTAGTAGCCCCTAAAACATGAAGGCCGGCTTTCCCTGCAGAGCCTCTGAATTTTTGGTTTCCTTAACTTGGAATGTTCTTTCTGTAGATGGCTCCCTTTTCACCTTCAATTCTGTTCAGATGTTACTATCTGGGGGGATCCTTTCTCAGACCAGCTATTTAAAATTACCTTAAATTAGTGTCTCTCCCCTTTCCCTACTTTATTTCTCCATAGCAATTACATTCTCATTTTTTCGTCTCCCTCTATAGAATAGAAGTATCATAAGTGAGCGATTTTTGCCTGGGAGTAGTGGCTCATGCCTGTAATTCTGGCTACTTGGGAGGCTGGGGCAGGAGATGGCAAGTTTGAGCCCATCTTGGGCAACTTGTTGAGACCTTGTCTCAAAATAAAAAGGGCTTAGGATGTAGCTCAGTGGTAGAGTGCCTCTAGGTTTCATCCCTTGGGACCCCCCTTCCCACCAAAGGACCAAGAGAAATTTTGTCTGGCACATAGGAGGTGCTTTATAGAATATTTATTGGACAAGTGGATTTCTTGTGGAAGTGAGGGAGGTAGCTGAGGACTAGGAAAAGGAGCTGTGAAAAAGGACTGCTTTCCTCTCTCAACTCCGTCTGGTTTCAAGCTTCCCGCATACTGTGCAGTGTGCAGGCCTACCTGGGTCATGGGCCTCCTAATACATTCTGTGCCCATCAACACTGTAATTATGAATTTGTGGAATGATCTAATTACATGCTGTATTCATCACTTTCAATCAGATTGTCTTTTTTTTTTTTTGGTGGCAGCACCAGGGATTGAACTCACAACCTCACGCCTACTAGACAGGTGCTTAAGCCACTGAGCCAAACTCCCAGCCCTGGTTTTTTGAGGCAGGGTCGCACTATGTAGCTCAGGCCGGCCTAGAGCTCCCGTTGTAGCCCAAGGCGGCCTTGAACTCACAACGCTCCTCCTACCTCAGCCGCCCAAGTGCTGGGATTAAAGGCGTGCGCCTCCACTCCCGGCTCCTAAATCCAATTGTCTTAAAGCCTAAATCCTTCCCCTGTTTAAACCTCCCCATGGCTCCCTAGTGCTCTGGGAACAAAGTCCAAATGGCCTCCATCTTGCCCTTTGGGTCAGTACCAGGGGTCCTCTCACACTTCTGGGTTCAGGTGAAGGACTATATTGTGGGGTGTGGGAACCATCCTACAATCCAACCAAGACATACCGGAGAATTCATACTCTGTGCAGTGAACTTTAACAGTGACACCAGGAGGTGACAGATTCAGCAGATAAACTTTCCATTCTCCTCCAGGGAAACTGTTTCCAAATGGCCTGTCTGGATGACATTCTGTACTACCATGCAACCTCGGCCCCTCCTTGTGAAGCTGGAGGCAGTTAACCAAGGTGTCACCTTGTCCCGCTCACCTCCCCCTCCTTGACTGGGCCCTGGATTTGCAGCTGAACTATTATGTGAGGTTTGTCTCAGCTGTTTTCTAGGGTGTGAGGGCGGAAAAGTAACTGACACTATTTGTCCTGAGCATTAATGAGTTGCATCCTGCAGGGAGAGCTCCACTTTGGCAAATAAAAATATAGAATGCTCAGTTAATTGTGAGTTCTGGATAAACAGCAAAAAATTTAAAAATCTATGTATGTCCAAATATTGTATAGGACATACGCTAAAAATGGTTTGCCAGTTGGCTGGGTTACTAATTTAACTGACGTTTTCTATTTTCTCTGGCAACCATATATGAAGACTCCCAGGAATACCTGGAGGGAAGGAGGGTAGGCTTTATGGGGTTTGAGTTGAGGGGAGAGAAGAGATGGGGCTTTATTGTACAAAGGGAAAGATGGAGGAGGTGGTGGAAGATGGAGTTGTTCTGCAATAAAGAAACTGAAGTGTTTTTTTTTTTAACATCATCAGAGAAATGATATGATTAACTCTCTTGGGCTGCTTTCACAGAATGCCTGAGAGTAGGTAATTTGTCATAAGGAGACCTTTATTTTCTTGCAGTTCTGGAGGCTAGAACTTCTGGCTGCATCATCACGTGGTGGAAGATGGAAGAGGAAAAAGACCTAGGGGCTAAACTCACCTTTTATAATGGTGTTAATCTCACCCATGATGGTGGAGCCTCTGTGGCCTAACCGGCTCCCACAGTGAGCTGCATGGCAGGGAGAAGCTCAAGGTGAGCTTCTCAACCTGAGGTCTTTGCCTTGTGCATATTTACAGGGGTTAGCTGATTTTCTAAAGATAACTTTAACTGATCAATGGGATGAGGATCTTAGCCTTTGTTTCCGGGGTGAGCCAAGGTTCACAGGACTATGGGCACACAGCAAAAAGTATGCCAAGGTCCCACAAAGGGTAGCCTCCTCCAGTATATCATGCTGTGAGAAAGCGTGTGGTTATCTTCATTACTCTTGCTACCTAGGTCAGGCCCTATGCTGCTTATTCCTCCCTAACTGTCCTTAAACTGTCAAACAGCCAGAAAACTGTGGATACCCTGCCCTCCCCATATTCCAAGTTGCGTCCATTCAAGCCAGGGACCAGTGGGCACCACTGTGGACTCTGCCTCCCTCTGCTGTGGATTGGAGCCTTTCTCCAGGTGCGAACCGGAACAGTCATAGGACTTACATCTGTTGCTTCTCACTATCAGGCTGTCCTTTTATTCTAGACAGCTAAGTTAGTTAGAAATAGTGTAGGCAGTCAGACAAGGCTAGGCTCTTGTAGGAGCCAGGGTAGAAGATTGCAACCATGAGTGGAGGCCCATTCATTGAAGACAAGACCTCAAGACAAAAGATGGAATGACTACACCTACATACCTCCCCTAGGGACAATAGTAATGATTAATAGTCTAAATAGACATCAATTGTGGGGGGTGGCAGGAAGAGTTCCTGACCCTCTTTCCAGGAAAAGTTCTTGTTCTTTCCATGTACACTTGCTTCCCCATTGGATCAATGTTACCTAAACAACTATACTAGTAATCTTATTAGTTGATCATAGTTTTGTCTCACCTTGTGATTTTGCACTATAAAGCTTCCTCTGTGAAATGGGGTCCTCAGCGACCTACTTTCTGGTCCCTTTTTGTCTCTCTTAGACAGAAGCTATCTCCTCCCCTCAATAAATATTTCCTACTCTTAATCTCCATTGTTCATTAGAATTCATTCTTTGATTTTGGACAACATGAACTTGGCATATTGGACATCTAGCAGGTTGGGAGTTATAATACTTCCCTTGTATTACTTGGATTATTTGGGGGCCTATTATCATCTTTATATCACTTTGTTTCTGGGTATCCAGTATTTTCTGGTTGTTGTTTGGTTCTGTTTTGTTTTAAGGGGGGGATCTCCTTTGTTACCTAGGCTGGAGTGTCATGGCTACTTGCAGGAATGATCCCACTGTTCTGTATGGGGAGGATGCCTGATAAGCACTGTGTGCTACTGCCCTACACTCCTAGGATCAAGCAATCCTCCTGCAGCAACTTCCAAGTGGTTAGGACTGCAAGTGTGCACTACACACCTGGCTCTCCAATATCTTGAGAGCCATTGTCCATGTATTTCTGTGATTTTTAAAAAAAATTTCCAATGGGAGAAGAGTCCAGTCCTTGTTAGAGACCACCCAGGTAGGCTTTGTGTGAGCAACTAGGCTGTTTATTTTGTGGTGTGAGCAGGCTGAATCCAAAAAGAGAATCGGCCCCCAGAGAGGGGAGAATGACAGCTTTAAAGGGGAGGCCATTGCTGGGTGCTTATCTGGGGAAAAGCTGCTGGCCTGAGGAATGAGGGGGCAGAGCAGGTATAGTCAAGCTTCTCAGAATGGCTGGCTGTGAAGATGTTATCAGGCTTTCTGGAACTGCAGAGGTGGGGACATGATGTGCTTGTCTGTGTTCTTCTTTGTGGTTTCCTATTGTACTTGCTGGGAACCATGTGATTTGGTAAAGTTAGAAAAAAGATGCATTGTAACCACAATCAATAAAAAGCACTATCTTTTCGCTCCAAATTCTGCTCAAATCCACTTCCTCTGACATTTAGTGCCATCAGAGTAGCTGATGACAGTTTGGGATTTGGGGAAGTGAGCCACTGTCTTAGTCACTTTGCTCACCACTGGGACAAAATACTCAGCATCCACAACTGAACGGAGGAGAGGATTGTTTTGGTTCACAGTTTTAGAAGTTTCAGTGCATGTCTGGCAGGTTTAAACACAGAAATGACATAGTAGAAAGATCTGAGTGGAGGAAAACTCCTCATGTCACAGCAGCCAGGAAGAGAAAGAAGACTAGGGCCTGGTTTACAGATGGTTTTGCACATTATGCAAGCACCACCCAAAAGTGGACAGCTGCAGCATTACTGCCCCTTTCTGGGACATCCCTGAGGGACAGTGGTGAGGGAAATCTTCACAGTAGGAAAAACTTTGAGCAGTGCAACTAGTTATACATTTTATTTGGAAGAAAAGTAGCCAGATACGTGACTCTATTTTCATTCGTGTGCTGTAGCCCATGATCTGGCTGACTGATCAGGTACTCAAAAGAAACATGAATGCAGAAAAACAAAGACAAAGCCGGGTGTGGTGGCGCACGCCTTTAATCCCAGCACTCGGGAGACTGAGGTAGGCGGAGCGTTGTGAGTTCGAGGCCCGCTTGGGCTACAATGTGAGCTCAAGGCCGGCCTGAGCTACATAGTGCGACCCTGCCTCAAAAAACCAGGGCCAGGGGTTTGGCTCAGCAGCTTAAGCGCCTGTTTGGCAGGCGCGAGGTTGTGAGTTCGATCCCTGGTGCCGAGAACAAAAAAAAAAAAAAAAAAAAAAGACAAGTACATGGATAGATCTTGCCATGTGGGTGAAAGATGTGAAGATATTTGCATCCCATGTAAGCAGCTACCACAAGGTGACCTCAGCAGAGATGGAAGGGCAGAGCTGGGAGGGAGCGACCTACTTCTTCCTACCAAATCCCACACCTAACAGCAAGTCAGCTATAACGCCCATGATCCAATCACCTTTCACAAGCTCCAACAAGCACATGAACCTTCTGGGGTCATTCTCAGTCTAAACCATAACAAGCAAACTACTTTTGTGTGCATGGGAGAGGGGGTACTCGACAATTGACCCTGGGCCTTTGCACTGAACTACATTCCCAACACTTAAATTTTTTAAAAAAATTTTGAGACAAGGTCTTACTAAGTCACTAAATTGCTCATGCTGGGCTCAAACTTGTAATTCTGGTGCCTCAGCCTCTCAGAGTGTTGAGACTATAGGCATGCACCATCATGCCTCAGTGAAACACCTATTTTTAAATTATAGTTTAGAAAAATGTTTCTGGACTGTTTAACCAAAACATGACATCTGTTGTACATTCTTGACAAATATGAAGGGTATCATCTTTGCTATTTTTAGATATTTATTAAACAATGGTGAGAAAATTCAGATGTAATATGTAACCAAATCTGCAACCAAATTATTAAAAGTAAGCAATGGAATCCATAGAAATTTTTCCACCATATGTAAGCGACTTGTTATAAAACTTTTCATCAGAAAAAAATTTATTAAAAGGAAGAAACAAAGCCAGGCGTGGTGGTGCATGCCTTTATTCTCAGCACTCTGGAGGCCGAGGCAGGAGGATCATTGGGAGTTCGAGACCAGCCTGGGCTACAAAGTGAGTTCAAGGCCAGTCTGAACTGCATAGTGAGACCCTGTCTCAAAAAATAGGGCTGGGGATTTAGCTCAGTGGCCTAAGCTCCTGCCTGGCAGGTGTGAGCTTGTGAGTTTGATCCCCGGTACAAAAAAAAAAAAAGGAAGAAGCAAATTTCAAGTGGAAGCCATGAATGGAATCATACTGTTTGAAAAGTCCATTGAGGGGGAATGGGCATGTAGTTCAGTGGTAAAGCACTTGCCTAACATGCTGGTTCCATTCCCAGCATGATGATGATGATATTGATGATATAGAAATGAGCTTCAGATGGTAGCAGTGAATGGACTCATACTCCTTGATAATCCAATGAATGAAGAGAAGCGTATATTGCAGACCCAGTAGGAAAAACGTTTCAATTTCTCCCTGATCTGACACTCAGAGGTGAAACTGGTATAACCAGGTAAATACTGTATGCCCCAAATACGATTGTTTTGACATATAATCAGTATTCTTAAGTTGTTAATGAGATATTTTATATTGTTTTCATACTAAGTCCCCCAAATCCAGTGTATATTTTACCCTTACTGCCCATTTTAGTTCAATTGAGCCACATCTCCAGTGCTCAAAGTCACTTGTCACAGTGGATGTCTAATGGACAGTACAAGTGTAGAACTTTTTCCTGGTGTGTGTGTGTGTGTGTGTGTGCGTGTGTACGCATGCATATAGGAAATGCTTGTTTCCTTTTAGTTTAGGGAATCTATTACATTCTTATACTTGTGGGGGATACAGATACCCTCAAACAGATATAAACAGTATTGAAGAATGCAATTAAACAAGCTCCTGCTGCAGCTGAGACCACCAGGCGAGTATCCTGGGACTCCCTCCTCTTTTCGGGCCTGAGAGCTCATAAGGTGGACTCTGGGTGTGGCCGGGACTCCCACACCCGGGAAGTAGATCCCGCAACACTGCCGTGCAGAACTCGCCTCCGCCCTCTTCTGGACACTGGTTGGCAGCGTGTGAGGAAGAAGCGTCCTGGTAGACACAGTCTTTCAGTGGAGAGGCAGGGAAAGTGGCCCACCAGGCTGGCAGTTTCTTCCTGCCAGGTCACCCCTCTTCAGGACCCGGTCCAGCTGCCTAGGAAAATGAGGTCACTAGAAAGAACACGTGGGAATATTTCCCTAGGTAAGTCCTTCTGATCTTAGAAACTGCAGAGACCACCTGTAAGACCATACATTGCCTACAGGCTAAGAAGAGGTGCAAGCATTGAATTTATAAACTGGTTCTTGCTGGTTCTGAGCAGTGATTTGAGGCCAGCCTCCAACAAGATGCATGGAGCATTGGAGAAATAGAAAGATTTTACTTCACAAAACCAGATACACACCATAGAGGATATTTTTAGAAAAATACAAGTACAGAAGCTGGGCGTGGTGGCACACAAAAAATACAAATGCATAACTCAGTCGTTTGAACAATTCAGGGAGGCAGCTCCTGGTGTTAACCCTACTTTTCATGTGCGGAAACTGAATTATACACACGTGCTTAGCATTCGTGAGGTCTTGGGTTTTGCCCCCAGCACCACAAAAGGAAAAATAAAGGAAACTGAGTCACAGGGTGATTGAGAAATGTGGCAACAAATACTAGTTTGTCAACAACTGAATTTTGATCTTTTCCCCAGCTAAAGATGTGCCCTACAATATTCCCTCATGAGTAGGGGAGCAGCAACACTGCCAGTTTTTTGGGCATTCCATTTTGTTTTCCCATCCCAAATCTAACAAAATGCCTATGTGGGACTCCTGCGTGTAGGTTAATGGTGAGTACAGACACAACCGTTCTGTTCTTCACTATTCGGTAATTTACACGAACCATCAACACTTTAATACAAAACAGGCTTTGTGTTGCATCATTTTGCCCAGGTGCAGGCTAATGTAAGTGTGTTGAGTGGATGTTGGATAGGTAGGTGTATTAAATGCATTTTCCACCTAAGATAATTTCAATTTACAATGCGTTTATGGGAAAACTCGCTGTAAGACGAGGAGCATCTAATTGCACTTGGAACACAACTTCACGCCATGTTTGCGATTTCTGCAACCCATTTGGATTGCCCTGTTGCGTTTGTCATAAGTAAATTGCTGGGGAATTTTTAAAAATGCCTCCCCATCTTCCAAACACTTGGACGCCGTCTCTGGAGTCGGTCCCCAGGTGTTTACAGGCGCCAGCAATTAGCAATTACACCCCAGGTGTGAAGGTTTGATCCCACATTGACCCCCTTAACCGGGCACAGTCCAGTCTTTCTGATTCTCCCTAGCCCAGAGTTTGCTTGCATTCAGCGCACTGATGGTCACTGAGGCTGGACGCAATCCTGCAGTCCCGCCCTGTTTTGGGATGCCCTTGACCTCCGTAAATCTATCTTCCATTCATAGGAGGGTGGTGGCTACTGGCGGATGGAAGGAGAAAGGAAAGCACCAAGCCTTTCGAAGCTTAGCTTAGCCTGGTCATTGTCAAGGGAGGACCACCCAGTGGCCGCTTCCTGGCGCTGAGGAAAACTTTTCTCTTCCAGCGCTGGCTCTGTCTTCACCCGCATGCACCTAGCAACTATCCGTC
>RJWM01009000.1:46522-69896 GCA_004363535.1 Dasyprocta punctata
GGAGCGGGTCCTGGAGGGCCCGGTTTCCTTTCCGAGTAACATCTCCTGCTGCGTAGATCCGGCTTCTTTCTGTCTTTGGAGGGTGCTTGGGCCAGGTCCGGGTTTTTTGCTTTCCGAAACTGACGCGGCGAAATGCGGCCGTACCCCAGTTCACCCCCATCCGCGAAAGCCAGGTCCGCCGGCGGCGCGGCCAGGCTGCGGGCTCCCGGGGCTGGGAGCACGGGGACCCCAGGGAGCCTCGGACCCGTCCGCACCGCCGCCTCGAGGACTCCCGCCTTGCCGGCCCCGGGGGCCCAGAACTTCAATTGGGCCGCTTCTTCCGAGCCAAGGAGAGTCGAGGGTGCTTCTCCATCTTTCTCCTCTGAGATAAGCTTTTACGGGTTCCTGAGCGAGCGTGGACTTCAAGGAGCCCTGACCCCGGCCCCGGAGCACCTATTCCTGTGGGCAGAGGCTCCCCTGGGCTTCCCACTTGCCCCCTGGGTCTCCTCCTCCGGCCCACCAGCCACTGTGTGCCAGCACTTTCCAGCGGGCCTCTGGGCAGTAGCGAAACTAATCACTGCCAGTCCCCGACTTTACTCCTGTGGAAGATTCCTCTGGAGAAATGCTAAGTCTGAAGAGATTGAGAGAGGAGAGGGAGGGAAGGGAAAGGGGAAGAAAAAGGAAATTAAGATGTCTTATGGGCACGTATCAATTCCCCACAAGGAATGTAAACATTGTGACTGTACTACACACATGTACTAATAAATTACTAATGTACTAATAAATTAAAAAAAAATTAAAAAGTCTATGCCCAGGGAGGTTGACCCCAGGCCTATTTGTAACTGCAACCCAGGTGCCCGTCAGTGGGGACAGTGTTCACGTCTGCAGTCCAGCCGTCCTGCACAGCCCTAGTAACACACAGCTGTGCGCATCTTCATGTGTGGGAAGTCCTCGAAACCAGCTAGAGGACAGGGGCCACAAGTGGAGTTTTGACCACTTCTTACATCATGTCTTGTAGATGAATAAATACCAAGCAGTGAGCCAGAATCTGAGCTGTCACCCACGCTGAGACTGACAAGGATGGTGCCCAGCACAGGACCTGCCCAAATAATGATTCCAGATTGTGAGACTTACAGACTTGTTTTGTGCAGACAATCGACATTGTACAAATCGGTCCTGAAAATCAGGTTTTTATAGTGGACCAAGGAACACTTGGCAAAACTCATGTGAGCCACATCAGATTGAACAGGGCCTTTCATGTTTGTTAACTAAAACTGTCACTCTTTCTTGATTGATTTACATTGTACTGTAGAATTTCCAAGCACCTGGAGAGACCAGGAGATATTTCTCAGGAGGGCTTTAATAGTGCACCGTGCCAGCCATTAGAAATGCTCAGAACCGAGGAGAGGTCCCCTTTTACACAACTTGCAGTGTTAAGCTGGTAGAGATACAGAAGTGAAACAAAGGTAGTCAGTCGTTCTAGCAATTGACCTTATCTTAGCCTTGAAAGAAAACACATTGTGTGCATCTCAGAATGTTGGGAACCTGTGAAGCTTGTAACCCCATTTGTTAGTTTTATCAATGTTGGTACTTGGTATTGTCCCTCTAAGGGAGGAGATTCCCATGAAAGAATGGCTTGAAGTGTCTCCCTTATCAATGAAAAAAGCACAGGACCACAGTGAGAAAGTAGCAAATCTGAATTCCTGAGGAAGGCATTGCCCAGGGAATTGCTTCCTTGAGCTAGGAACATTTTACACAGGGAGAATAAAGAGGCCAAGTTTTTCTCTCAGTAGTGCTTTATCCCTTCATATTTGTTAGCTGAACATGTCACCCTTTCTGGATTGATTTACATGGCACAGTTTGCTGTGGAAGCAGGAAGAGGGCTGCACCTGTGTGATGGCATTCTGGACACTAAAAAGTCTGGGTAGAGAGCATAAAACATCCTGTGATGAAAATGCCATCACTGCCCCTGACCTAACCAGACCTTCTGTGATGGCCAGGAGGCCACCTGGGAGCATTGGCCAGTGTCTTAGTTGGTTTCCTGTTGCCGTGACAAAGTACCCAAAGCTGGGTACTTCATAAAGAAAAGATTATTAAACTTATGGATCTGGAGGCAAGAAAGTTCAGGATCAGGCGGCCTCATCTGACGAGTGCCTCATGCTATGCATAACATGGCAGATGGCATCACATAGCAGGTACACATGTAAGGACAGCAAGCAGCACATGCAGAAGAAATCAAACGTGGATGATCCAGTGTTACTACAATCTGCTCTAACTAAGTCTCCTGATACCCAACCCACTCTCAAGAGACAGCCATTAATAGTTTGCCAGGCAGTGCCCCCATGACTTCATCATCTTCTGTCTTCACCTTATAGAGGTCCCCCTGCCTCTCAGTAGCATTGCAGTGAGGACCAAGCTTCCAGCGCGTGAACTGTTAGGGGACAAACCATATCCAAACCATAGCAGCCACAATGCATTGGCACTGTCCACAGAGGAGCCTCATGTGACTTCATAGTCTTTTGGCTAACCTGTCCTCAGGTGCTTGTGCCGTCCCCCTGGGGGCCACCTTACAGGGCAGATGCACTCTCCCAGTGCAAGCCCATACTGTGTTCCAAACATGAGACAGAGTGAACACCAGGACATAAGACTTAGAAAGAGCTAAGCTGCTTCTAGGATTCACAACCACACTGGCTTTCCAAAGGAATCTAGATTTACTCTGCATGAAAACCCAAAGTGTTCATCCCCCAAGGATGCTGTGCTGCTGAAGCAGTTGGTGCTGGGAGCCAGGCCTAGGCGTGGTCCCTGCCCAGGTGAGATCGGCGCGCTCAGCTGGTGAGGGGCCCCGGAAAAGGGTCCCTGCAGAGTCCTGCAACCTGCATGACAGGTGGCCGATGCTCAGGTCACTCCAAGAGCCCAGTGGCCATCAGTCCTCCTTGCACTCCTCCTCCGATAACAATGAAGTCTCCGGTGGTGAGTCCCTTGCCGCTCTCTGGCAGAACACACACTTGGTGAATATTTCAGAAGAGCTGTCGCTTTCAAAGGTGGAGAAAGACCTGTCACATCTTTCGCACTGCCATGAAATGTAAGGAGATGCCGGTCAGAGGAGACCACGGGATGAAGGGGAAGTTCCCTGCCCAGCTACCCTGGCTGGGCCAAGGCCAGGCTCCTTCTCTGGAGTCTCCAGTCCCACAGAGTGGCCACGGCATGCCACTGGGTGAGGACAGGCTTCTGTTCCCTCTTCCCCCTCCAAAGCTAAGCAGGCATGGAGGGCCGGGCCTGAGAGCAGGGCCTTGGTGGTGGAGAAGTTGGGTTGAGTGCCCAACCCTGTCCACTACTCTGTGTAGAACAGAATTGTAGGGCCCAGGAGACATTCAGACACCTTGACATGCTGGGGACACCTGACTTTTACAGAACCGTGAGAAGCAGGCCGGCTGAACAAAACGAACAGAGGTGTCTACTTGGCTAATGCAAGTGTTCAGCACCCCTCTGTCCTGGGCCTGCCTCTGGCCACAGCCCACAGTAGCTCAACCATCTCACTCATCTGCTTGCCACTGGCCCTAGAGAAATATGAGTTCCTGAGCCTCCTGCATGGAACAGGGCCCAGGGACCCAGCCAGGGGTTCTGCAGCAGCAGTACAGGAACTTACGCAGTGTCCAGCTGTCTGGTAGTCTCTGCACTGGACATGCAGTGCTGCCACTTCTCCACACCTCTGCATTTGCTCCACTCTGAACCATGCCAGCCAGGCTTGCTGCCTCAGGAGCAGGGCTGATCCCACGGCAGGGGAGTTCTTCCCTGGAACATCAGCCTGACTTACCCACTACCACCTTCCAGGCTGTGTGCGGTCACCTTCTCAGCGGGACCAGTCCAGGCCACCCTTTAAAATACTGCAAGCCCACCGCTCCCATTCTCCCTTTCTGTGTCATTCTTCTTTAAATTATGGTCACTTTGTAACTTACTATACATCTTCCTTATACCTTTATGCCTTGTTTGTCTCTTCTCTTAGAATTTAAACTCCTACAGGGCAAGGATTTTACTCTTAAGGCTGTATCCTCAGTTGCCCAATAAATGTTTGTTCAAAGAATAAATTCATTTGTAGAGGACTAATGAAAGTCTTTACTGGGCTTAATTTTACCCAGTACCAACCTATTTCATCTTTAAGTCCATCATGGTCTTTCTGTACTTGATTACCAAAGGAATTTGGCCAATTTCTTCAATATTCCATAGTCTCGTGGTCCAATCCTAAAACAAGGTGAACAGTAAACCACTGATCAGGAAAAAGTTCATGGTACATCCATACACTCTGGAAAGAATGGCTATCGTCAAGAAGTCAAATAATAAAAGCCAGGCTGTTTTTTTTTTTGTATCCACTCTAACATCACTAAGCATGGTGTATATTTTGGTAATCTTTGCAGGTATCTGAGAGATTATTTCCAATTTCATTTTTCCAGAGCCTCATTCAATTGCTTTGTTGTTACTACAGAGAGGCCTGGTGGGGGGCTTTCGGATTGCCACACCTCGTTGCCCCCTGGATTTGCCTTTGGTGAACTGGATGTCTGGGATTGCATCTTGTTTAAGTGTCTTCTCATTTTATTTTTTCTCTTGTTTTAGCTTAATTCCTGGGGTGTTGCTTGTAAATTGCGTATGGTGGTTGCTTTATTGCTAGTATTTAGGACCCTTAAGTAATGATTACTTCTCTGAGGTACCTTCCAGGTGTAGGTAGCTGGTTTTCCTGTCCATGAACATGGGATATCTTTCCATTTATTTAGGTATTCCTTAATTTCCTTCAGCTTTCTGAAATGTTTTTAAAATCATGAACAAGTTTTAGACTTTTTTCAAATACCTTTTCTGTGTCAACTGAGATGATCACGTGGGTTTCCCCCTTTTTTCTGTCAATGTTATGTATTATACTGACAGATTTTTATGTTGAACTACCCTTGTATTCCTGGGTTCCACTTAGTTGTGGTCAGTAATTAATTTAGTATACTATCAAATTTTATTTTCTATTATTTTGGTGAAGATATTTGCATCTATGTTGATGAAGGATATTAGTCTGTAACTTTCTTTTCTTGTTATGTTTTATCTGGGTTTGATATCAGAGTAATGCGGGCTTCATAGGATATGGTTTACATTAAATATATGTTTGATCAATTCTATTATATTTATATTCTCTTTTTCCAAAAATCTTACATCTATCTATGTATCTTTAAGGATCCACAATAATAGCCTACACATTTTTCTGTAATTTTCTTTATCTGGCTTTGGTATCAGGGTAATGCTAGCTTCATAGAATGAGGTCATTTTTTTCTTAGCAAATGTAAGTAGTATCTGCTTAATTAGTTCTATTGTATTTATGTTCTGTTTAAAAAATAATATTATATCTATGTATCTTAAGAATATATGAGCCAGGTGTGGTAGTGCACGATTGTAATCCCAGCACTTGGGAGGCTGAGGCAGGAGGATTGCTGTGAGTTTGAGGGCTATATAAGTGAGTTCAAGGCCAGCCTGAATTACATAGGAAGACCCTGTCCATATATATATATATATATATATATATATATATATATAATCCTATAAAATTTAAAATTTAATAAAGATTTTTAAAGTCACAACAAATTGCTACATCAGAGGACAGGAAGAAACATTAAAAATATTTTCATATTTTTCTTAGGCATATTTGTTTAAACCTACTGTTAATTACAATTTGCCACTATTAACTAACCTTGTTATTGTTTTGTTTAAATAACAGTATCCATGCAACAGAAAAGTGAAATATACAGAATAATATATAATTTCAAATAAGCACCCATTTTTTTTCTGCTTATAGTACTACAGCAAAAACATATGGCCTATAATTTTTCTTACATATTATATTATTATGGGTTTGTAGTCTGTGATATCTGTATCCCAGACTGGCTCTCTAAAGGATTGGTAATGTTAGGCAGAGTCTTGCCCATAGTCTCAGAGGCCTAGAAACCTCCAGCCTAGAGAATGAAATGTTCTGATAAAGGTTGGTGGTAAGGTGGGATCCCACTTCTCAGATGTTCCCACTTGAAGAATAGCCCTTAGGATATCAATGGTGAGCTGTCACACGCCACCAAAGTGGGATCCCAAGATGCACTGGTGTGAAGGGGAGGGACGGCCCACCTGGGCTTTGGGGGGGTCTCTGCTGCTCTTCCACGTGTGGTACCTGCCCTTCGAGCCCCTTGTCAGCTCCATCACTTCCGCCTGGCCAGCCTCTTTCTCCAACAAAGCTCAAATGCCAATTTCTGCCAAAAGAAGAAACACCTGGCAACTCTGACATCTGCAGAAGGAAAGAGTCACTTTCTACATTCCTAGGCAGCTCCTGGGGTTGGGCATCATGCTGAGCCTGCCCAGGAATTTTATACTTGGGAATCACACTCCAGTGATAGCCAATTCTGACAAATGTGATAGACATTGTAAGTCATTCTAAGTTAGGGCATGTGTACCTCTGAGGCAGACAGAATCTATTTCTTGTCACCAGTCATTACGAGCCTGAAGAAAAATAAAAATTTAACAAGGGCCCCTAGGAAAAATACCTTTATAAAAACAATTGAAAGTTAGAACCCAATATTGCTTCTGGTTAAGGGCGATAACTGTACTTCCTGTTTCCTCAACATTTAGGGTAGAATACACACTATAAAGAAAGGTGATCTATATGTATATTGTGGTACTGTATATGGGTTTTTTTTGTTGTTGTTGTTTTTTTGTTTTGTACCTGGGAACGAACTCCAAACCTCATGCCTGCCAGGCATGCACTTACGCCACTGAGCTAAATCCCCGGCTGTGTGGCTGTATGTGTTTTTAAAAACAGTTCTGTAGTGTTAAGAAGGATAGAAGGAAATAAAGGATTATATCCCATATTCCCATTTGATCTCATTCCCTGTTCTAGGAAATACCACCAGAAGTCCTAGCAGTGAGGGGGCTTTTGGCTTCACACTAACTGCAAACCACTGTGACCCATGGTGTGTGAGCAAAAGACGGGGTGGGAGCGGGCGCTGCTTCCTGACGTCTGTGTCAGTGGCTTTGTCTCCCCCTGGCCTTTCCCTTATGGAGAGAGGAGGAAGGTGAGGCAACAAGGTACGGTGGGAGGAAAGGAAGCAAGAGAGCTTAGAATACTGCACATAACAAAAAGAAATTCGAGGATGGAGGAATAGCGAAAGAGCGGAGGGAAGGAGGAGAAAAACCAGAACAACCTGATAGGGGACAAAGGAATTTTTAAGCACAGGAAGGTTTAGCATTCAATTTTAAGCTACTTATTTGCTGGGATGTAAATTTTCATTGCATCCTCAAACCCTAGTTGGAGACAGACTGGCCCCATGGCCCTGGAAGGAGGCACAGTCTACGGTTGGGTCCCTGGGGACTTGGAGATCTAGAGTCACGGGTGCAAGCATTGACAGATAAAGGTGTGTGTGGAACGACAGGGTGAGGGAACATGCAGAAATCATAGGGTACAGTGTCTTGGAACAGAGGTACTGAATGACTCAATCTTGGCTTCTACCCTGTTGGGTAATGTGTCTCTAATTACAGAGGCACTCTGAGTTGGGTCTCTTAACTTCCAACAGGAAGCATTCAGCTGACAGTCTCCATCTTGGAGCCCCCAGCTTTTCAAGCCTGTATCTTTGTGACATCTGTCCCCCTGCATGGCTGCTCTCAGGGAGACTTCCCCATCCGCTGGGTGTTGTCCTTGTGTTTCATTGCCCTCATCATCCTGATCCAGGGTAAGTGCCTCCTCATCCGAGAAGCCACTCACCACTGCGGGCCAGTCCTGAGTCTGTTTCTAGCATGTCCCCTGGTGCAGTTTCTCCACCCCACTCATCACTGTTGCATTCACTGCTGGTCCTTGTCTGTTTCCCTCACAGGAAACCAGTTGTCTTAGGAGGAACCCAGGTCTGTCTGTCTGCTGTGTCACCAGTTTTGGGACACAGCTTGGAGTGACTTATGTACAACTCAGAGCTATCTAATGCTGGCATTTGTACCTTCAAGGACAGCTTCTGGTAGCCTCCTACCCCTCACCAGCACAGAGGAGGACACATTTGGCCTCTGCCTATCTGGAGCACTGGGGCTATCTGTACTTCCCTCACCCATGGCGGCTCCTGGTCACTGCCCCTGTTCATATCTTTACCCCTTCACCTGACAACAGTTCCTCAACTACCTATGAGAAAGCAACTCTTGCTTACCCTGGGTCAGGTGGTACTGACCCCAACTCTTAGCTCTGGGGGCAGACATGTCACCCAGATGTGGCCAATCAGAGTTCTTCATCCCCTGATAAGTGATTGGTTCAGGACTGGGCATATATCTGAAGCTGAGCCAATGGGAGTCTTCCCTGGGAGAGCACTGGAGCCATCAGGCAGAGGGCTTCTCTTCAGGATTGCCAACGGCCAGAGTGAGGTTGGTTGGGACCACCATCCGTGAGACCAGTTTTGCCTTCTGGAGGGGCAATACAAGAACAAAGCAAAACGGAGAATAAGTGGAAGAGTTGGGTTTCTAACTGGACCCAGCTATGCTTGAAGTCAGACTTACTTCTAGACTTTTCATTATGAGAGTTAACAAGTTTCCTTTCCTCCCCCACCCCGCCCCCGGCACCGGGGATTGAACTCACAACCTCGCGCTTGCCAGGGCAGGCACTTAAGGCACTGAGCCAAACTCCCAGCCCTAGTTTTTTGAGGCAGTGTCGCACTATGTAGCTCAGGCCGGCCTCGAACTCACAACACTCCGCCTACCTCAGCCTCCCGAGTGCTGGGATCAAGTTTCCTTTTGACTTAAGCCATGTTGAGTTGAGTTTCCATTGCTTATAAACAGACTTGTGCCTGTGAGTATTTTTATATTCACGGTAAAGCCCCCCACCCCGACTGTTGCAATTGGTGGAAATTGCCTCTCTTTCCGGCCTTAGCAAAGTCCACATGAATGGAATATGAAGTACTCTGCCCAGCACCCTTTAGAACAGAGCCTGGTACACGTCCATCACTCACTGTCTCTGGCAAAACAGCAGGAGCTCACGGAGCCTTCGTGGCCCTGCATCAGAGTCACACAGGCACCATGGTTCCGAATTTCCCCTGTGTAGACATTCCATATTTTTAAGGTTTTATCCCAGGAGGCTGTACCGAGGAAACGGCCACTGAAGGTAAAACAGCAGTTCGAGATGCCGCTTTCATGTGCCCTGAAACACAGACCGGGGACGCGTCAGCACTTCCGGGAATGGAGGACACACGTCTCTAGAAGAGGGAACGATGCCGGAAGCGGCCACCATCTCCTGTGAGCAAATGGACATCAGCCCTTTGATGCACCACAGTGCAGATATAAATTGTTTAGATTATAGCACACTGCTGTGGGATTTCTCAGGCACCCTAGTGCTGACATCCTGTGCTGGATAATTCTTTATTCAGAGGGTCGTCCTATGGCAAGTAAGGTACTGAGCAGTATCCCTGGCTTCTATCTCCTGTCATAACCCGTTTATGACAACCAGAAATGTCCCCAAACATTGCCAAATGTCCACTAGGGAACTAAACTGACCCCAGTAGAGAAGCACTGGGATACTCAAAAGTCACTTACGGCCTGAGGAAAAAACACCTAAAAAGCTGTCAGTGGTGGCAAATGGACTGACAGCATTTCAGCTTCAGTACTGGGTCCACTTCTGGGAGGACATCCCTCTCCCCGCTCCCTTCTCCCCGTGATACTGGGCTTGGCTCCTACTCTCCATGTCCCACCCCCGAGCCCCCCACCCCACTTCTCTCTCACTTTCTGTCCTTATTTTTTCACACCAGTGCTCTCTCCTCTTTTTTCCCATCTCTCCTCATCTGTCTTCAGTACCATTAAGGCACAGAATAATGTTCTATATTTAATAAAGGTTTGGGCTATTCACTCTCAATTTAAAAATACCTTCTTTACAAGAAAAGAAAAGAAAAGAATCTACTAGATTTCGGCCACATTTTGTTTTGTTTGTGATCCTCAAAGTATTTTTCCTGTGAGTCGCTTCCTCCTAATGGGAGAGTTTCAAGTGAAACTGAACACATCCATGCATCTCTGTGCAAAATCAGCCATTTCAGCAGAAGAAAAGACTGAGCAAAACTATTTTCTAGAGCTCAGGTCAGAGCATCGGACCCCATTTTGGTTCACTGAAAGGCACAAACTGAGCAAGGTGAAAAGAAGAAAGGTCAGCTCCTCAGGGCTGCCCGGGACAAATTTCCCCGAGTCCTGGTGTCTGGTGGGCTAAGAACCCTGGCACGCACTGAGAGTTCAACCCCGTCATGGGGGTGTAAAAAGGAGCTGCCTTTGCTCTGCAGGACGGCTTCTCACTTAAAGTAGATTCCACTTCTGATAAAAGAAAGACAGAAGTTCAGGAGCAGTGCTTATGCTGATTTGCAGTCCTGGACACGATGGGGCCATTGCACCTATCTCTCCTCCTGCTAAATGCAGCTGACAACCCCAGACAGTATTTACCAAGTCAACGTAAGGAGGCCATGGAAGGCCAAGAGAAGAGGCAGATATTCCTTAATCATAGGGGAAAGATGTGTGTGGGCAAACATTAAAAAAGTCTCCAAGAAAAGTCTGTTCTCCCTAACTGAAGGGCCAGGAAGGCAGCAGCCTAGCAAAATAGAAGTCTTTTAGATAACTGCTGCCCTATCCGAGCCACACATCTCAGGAAAAACTGCAGCCTTATCCTACTCTCATCAGCAAAGGTTGAGTGGGGAGCCTAGACTGCTGCTCTTCTGGGTTGCGGTGAGACGTGGCCAGCTATAGCAGATTTAATATACCTGGAATCTCGCGATACCCAAAGTGTCCAACATCAAGTGAACTCCCAAGAGCCAGGAAAAGCTCAACATGAATGAGAAAGACAATCAATAGATGCCTACGCTGAGGTCACAGAGATGTTAGAATTATCTGACCAGGATAAGTAAATAAGACGGTAAGTGAAATAAGCCAGTCGCAAAAGGCACACATGGCACAAACCCACTTATATGAAATACTGTCTAGAACAGGCAAATTCATAGAAGGGAAAAGGTTACTGGGGACTGGTAGAAAAGGAAGTTATTGCTAAATGGATAGAAATGATGTTGAAATGGTTTTGGAAATAGATCGTAGGGATGGTTGCACAATATTGTGAATGTAATTAATCAAGTGAATTGTGCACTTAAAATGTGTAAAATGGCAAGTGTTATGTGTGTAGTTCACCATAATTAATAATGTCATATCCTCACAACTACTAACTTCATTTTACGTGAGTGAATTGTATAGTAGGTGTTTAAAATGAAAGACAAGGGGACAGGAAAGCAGGAAGGGAGAAAGAAATGGCCTGGGAGGGAAATGTAAGGTTACAAGACATCAGGGAGTGATTTGTCACTATATTGTATATTCTTGTGTACTTTTTTAAATTTTGAACTCTTTTGCATGTTTTATATTCTCTCTCCCCCTCCCTCTCTTGTTTAACAGGTATTTATTGAGTAGCTACAACATGCCGGGTGCTGGGGATACACAAGTCTACACAGCACCCCTGCCTTCCAGGACTCCCATTCGAAAGCAGAAGACATGATCAACAGTTGTACAGTCAACAGGTGGGAAGCAGGTGATGTCAGGGTGATGGCCTGGGTGGCAGGGAAGCCTGTTTAATGGGAGCAGAGGAAGAAGCCGTCATTCTCTGACTTGAGAAAGGGGAGAGGGTGCCTGCGGGTGAAGCGGGCAGAGGAAGTAAGGAGAAGGATCATAAACGTCTAATTCAGCTCTAAGACTCAGCAGGGGCCTTCGCTGCCTCGGACTTATTTTGGAACTGTGTTTTCTAGCTCCACAGTGAGAGGAAGCCCTCTGCATAGGAACCTGAATGCCACACATACTCTAACCTGGAGGGGCTGCTGGATGGGGTGCAAGAATGGACTGGAAGTACCGAGGCGATGCTAGGACAGACACATGACAGACACGTGAGAATGTGACCCAGCAGTAATCATGGGGCTGGGGTTACAGTTCAATGGTAGAGAACATGCTCAAGGCCCTGGGTTCAATCCCTAGCACCAAAAAGTAAAAAGTGAAACAAAAGAAACCATGGTCTACTCCTTGTTCTTTCTTGGATCACTTGTCCTGTGGAACTTAACTGGATGTCCTGAGGACACACAGCAGCCCTGTGTCTCTCTGGGGACGCGCATGGAGCTGAATCAAGGCCTCCTGCCCCAATGAGTGAGCCATCTTGGAAGGGGATTCTCCAGCTCCAGTGGAGTTTTAAGCCGACTGTAGCCTCAGATGACCTCTTCATTGTGGCTTCACAAAAGGCCTGAGCCAGAACCAGTTAAGCCACTGCTTGATTTTTGAAACCATGTAAGATAATAGATGTTGATTGCTTGAAGCTGCTAAATTTTACCCATTTGTCAAGCAGCATTAGATGACTATTTCAACCATAACATTGGCAGGGCCCATGGGTGATTTGTGCAACAAAAATAAAGAAAAGTGCTCTTTTTTCTTTTTTTGAAAAGCAACTGTATTTAATGGTGAAAATGAAAACAAAACAAATTTTTTACAAGAGCATCAAAATATGAAGTAGTGATAAATCTCATCACAAAATTTGCAAGACCTATATACAGAAAACTAGAAAACATTACAGAGAAATTAAAGACTTTAAGACCTATTTTTTAAAGCAGAAACAAAAAAATGTAATTCAAAAAAAAATGTAATTCACTGTCCCAACTAATTTTTATATATAGATAGGTTTTGTTTCAGTTCATCACAGCAGTGCAACAATTCAATAGTCATGTATATGTGACTTATTCAGTTCACTGAAAAGCATATCCTCAGCATTCATCCATTTGAGGATGAAAATGTCTAGTGTGTTGTTCTTTATAGCTGAGTAGTATTTCATTACGTAGAAATACCACATCTTTTTATCCTCAGTCGAGGGGCATTTAGGCTGCTTCCATGATCTAGCAATTATGAACTGGGCACCTATGAACGTAGATGAACATATATCACTGTGATGAGATATTTTTAGTTCTTTTGGGAAGATACCCAGAAGGGGAATAGCTGGGTCAAATGGGACCTCCAATCCTAGCTTTTTGAGGAATTTCCACACTGAATTCCACAGAGATTGCACCAGCCTGCATTCCCACCAACAGTGGAGAAGGGTTCCTTTTTGCCCACAGCCCTTCCAGCATTTGTTATTAGTTGACTTTGTAGTACTAGCCATTCTTTCTGGGGTGAGGTGGAATCTGAGTGATACTTTCATTTGCATCTCTCAAATGGCCAGTGATGCTGAACATCTTTTTACATATTTATTTGCTGTTTGTACTTCTTCATCTGAGAAGTGTGTGTCCATCTCAGATGTCCATTTTTGGATTGGGTCTTTAAATCTTGGAGGACTGATTTTTTTAAGTTCTTTATAGGTTTTTGATATTAATCCTTTATCTGAGGGACAGCTGGCAAACAATTTCTCCCACATTGTGGGTAGTCTCTTCACACTGTTGGTGGTTTCTCTTGCTGTGCAAAAACTTTTCAATGTGATGAGATCCCATTTGTTGATTCTTTGCATTAATTCCTGTGCAGTCTGGCTTTTATTCATAAAGTCTTTGACTACACCAATGTCTTCAAGAGTTTTACCTACTCTATCTTCCAGCAGATTTAATGTTTCTGTTTTAATATTGAGATCTTTAATCCATTTAGATTTTAACTTAGTACATGGTGAAAGATATTGGTCTAATCTTAATCTTTGACATGTGGAAAGCCAGTTTTTCCAACACCATTTATTAAAAAGGCTATCTTTCGTCCAATGAATGTATTTAGCACCTTTGTCAAAGATGAGATAGCTTAGTGTGTCTGGAGTTGTTTCTGAATCTTCCAATCTATTCCAGTGATCCTTGGGTCTGTTTTTTCTCCAGTACCACACTGTTTTTATTACGATGACTTTATAGTATAGTTTCAGGTCATGAATTGTGATGCCCCCTGTCTTGTCTTTGTTGCCCAGGATCACCTTTGCTGTTCTAGGTCTCTTCTCATTCCAAATGAATTTTAGGATTGTTTTCTCTAATTCTGTAAGATATGTTATTGGTAATTTAATTGGATTGCATTAAATCTGTGTAACAGTTTTGGAAGTATGGCCATTTTAACTATATTGATTCTTCCTACCCAAAAGCATGGGATATCTCTCCATTGTCTAATATCCTCTTCAATCTCCTTTTTTAGAGTACTATAGTTTTTAGTATAAAGGTCTTGTACATCTTTCATTAGATTGATTCCTAAATATTTCATTTTTTTAGATGCTATTGTAAAAGGTATTGTTTCCTTAATTTCTCTCTCAGCCCAATTGTTATTCATGTACAAAAATACTATTGATTTTTGAGTATTGACCTTGTAACCAGCTACATTGCTAAATCTACTTATTAAATCTAGAAGTCTCTTGATGGAGTTCTTAGGATCCTCTAGCTAGAGTACCATGTCATCTGCAAATAATGCTAGCTTAACTTCTTCCTTTCCTATCTTTATCCCTTTTATTTCTTTCTCTTGTCTAATTGCTCTAGCTAAAGTTTCCAGAACTATGTTGAATAAGAGTGGAGAGAGTAGACATCCTTGTCTTGTTCCTGATTTTAAAGTGAAAGCTTTCAGTTTTTGTCCATTTAGTATGATGTTAGCTATCTGTTTATCATAGATAGCTTTTATCAGATTAAGATAAAGACCATCTATTCCAATTTTCTGTAGAGTTTTTATCATGAATAGGTGCTGGACTTTATCAAAAGCTTTTTCTGCATCTATTGAAATAATCATATGACTTTTATCCTTGGCTCTGTTAATATGATATATTATATTTATGGATTTATGTATGTTGAACCATCCCTGCATCCCTGGGATGAATCCCACTTGATCATGATGTACAATCTTTTTGATGATTTGCTGCAGTCTATGAAAAGTGCTTTTTAAAAAGAGAAAAAAATCACTGCAGAAAGAAAACTGGCTAGAGACAAGAAAGGGAAATTTATAGCAGAAGAAATAAACACTTGGGAAAATATTCAAAGTCAAGAGTAATCAGTGCAAGTCTCATTTTTCACCTGCCACATTGCTTACATTTTAAAAAACTCATGATGCCCAGTGCTTGAGGTTGGGAGGTGGTGCATAGGGTATGAGTAGGCAAAGTTTCTGGAAAGCATTTTTTAAATCTCTGTATTTCTATACTATTTGAATTAGTAATGAAATCTAGATATAGACACTAAAAATATATGGGAGCATACGTATAGAAAACACATGCAAACTTTCCTTATCATAGTGTTGTTCATAGACTAATATAAAAGTGCCTTAATTAGAGTTCTCTTAATAGAGTGGTGAGATAGGTCCTGCCCTGTCTGTGCCATGGGATCCTACATAGCCATTAAGAAAGGTAATGGGGTTCTGTTCTTACTTAGTTTATTGTTGATGAGGAGCAGGGGAGTCAGAGTCTGGAAAAAAATACAAATATGATGACACTATGTTTGTTAATAAGACATACTTGCAAACTATGCAGGAAAAGAGACCCAAGATATTAACAATAATCTCTGAGTGGTGGTACTAAGGATTTTCTGTTTGTTGATTTATTTTATGATACTGGAGATTAAGCCCAGAGTCTTTTTAAAATTTTGAAACATGGTCTTGCTAGTTGCTAAATTGCCCAGACTGGCCTCAAATTTGCTATCTTCCTGTCTCAGCTTTTCAGAGAACTGGAATTATAGGCATGCACTACCATACCTGTTATTTGTTTATTAAACATAGCTTATTTTGTCTTTTTAAAAATGTTTACACTTGAAAAAAAGACAAACGTGTATAGTGAATATACTTGACTCTGGCACTAAAAAGAAAGGTTGTTTTTTAAAGACAGGAGAGGAGGGGCAAAGATGGGGATGGGGGTCCTCAGGAGGCCCTGGAGAAGGACTGAGGCTGACTGGGCATGGGAGCAGGTCCCTGGGATGGGTGGACAGTGGCCCTGCCCCAGAGAAAGAGAACAGATTGGGAAAGGCCCACAGCCCTAGTTCTTAGACCATATGGCCTTTGTCCCAGGGCCTCAGCCCCAGTTCCTGCCTCACTAAATCCAAGCAACCCACAGGGGAGCCCACAAAGCTGTGCCCAGGCCCAACTCCAGCTCTTTCTGTGGACCGAAACCCTCCCCATCTTTCAAGCAGATGCTCTTGCTCTGCCTGCTGGAGGAAGCTTTCCCTTCCCAGTGCCCGACCTCAGTCATCTACAGTCTCCACACTGCAAGCGCTGCCTACTGAAGGTGCTGTGCATGCTACACGTTGGTTGCTGAGAAAATGCTCTTATCTGGAAGAGTGGGACTTTTGTCATCTCCCTCGATCCTGGGTCCAGCCCAAAGCTAACAAGGCCTGGACCAGTTCTGTGCTCTGGTGTCCCACTGGCATACATACCAGCTGCTGGCCTGTTTCAAGGTCCCAAGCCCTCACTGTTTTGTCATAGGATGCTGCAACAGTTCTGGAACTACAATGACAAATGTGGGTCTTAACCACTGAGACGATTAAGGCTATGGTTTCTCTGATGACTATTTCTTCTTTTTTACAATTTAGGACCAAGATGGCAGATAATACCAGTATCTTTCAAAAGATGGTCCATGTGCCCCTGGTGAGTGATGGGTTCCCACTGAAAACAGAGATAACCTGGTACTACCAGCCCCATCCCAGCCCCGCTGCCATCCGTACTCCTCCAGCCACCTGAACATGTTCTTTTATGCTTAGGGTTTTAGAAGCATCATTTATTCTGCTCTGTAATTTGCTGTTTCTAAGATCTCTACAGTTCACAAGCACACCCCCCCTACTCATGTCTGTCTTTTTTTACAGGAAAATGATTTCAGAAACAGTGTGTGAGGTGCAAAATTTTTATTTTTATTTTATTTTAAAGGGAATAAAAGAAAACAACAAAATGAGACAAAACAAAAGAATGAGAACAATATTGGACTTCAAAAACAAGACAGTAGGAAATCCACAATAGTTACTATATTGCATATTGTTATCCTCTAAATAGATGCTAGGCTACTGGCTTTAGGTCTGCAAAGTCAATCAAACAATATAAGCATTAAATTCTTTCTTTACTTCAGTTGCTATCATTTCAGCCTGTATTCCTCCAAGTCAGCTGGTTGCTTATGGAGGTGGAGGGGAATCTTCTTTCCCTTCCTGTGTGGGCTGACTGACTCACAGGGAGGGTGCTGCTTCTTGGTTCTCTTCCAGTCAGCTTGGCCACTGCTGGCATGTGGGAGGGTGCTGCTACCTGGTTCTTTCCTGACTGAGAATGTTTTCTTGTACATTTAGCTATCTACACACACACACACACACACACACACATATATATAGACAGAGAGAGAGAGAGAGAGAGAGAGAGAGAGAGAGAAAGAGAGAGAGAGTATACCTTACATTGAATGTTTCTGTGGCAAAGTTTGTTCTCTGTAAAATACATTTCCATGAAACTTAAATCCCATACTAGTTTTTAACTGGTATACTGTTTTTGAAGCTTCTGCTCAGAGTAAAAACAAATCCATTTTCAAGCAATTTGCCTTTTGTGTTAAAGGCCCATCTCCCGTCTGTGCAAGTGGATTTCAGCAAAGGTGACCACGAGGTCCTTCCCTTGTGTGCTGCTGCCTCCCAGCCCTGAGCCTTCCCTGATGACAGCTCAAGCCTACCCTGCTTCCCTGGGCCTCAGTTTGACCTGAAAAATGAGGGCCTGGACTAGATGGCTAAGGCCCCTTGCAGCTGCCAGAGTCTATTTGAGGCTATAGAAAAGATACTTCACAAAGAAAACCCAGATTGTCTTTATATTAACCACAACAAAAGCTTGCAAAGTGTTGTCATATCCACTTGATTCTCACAGGAAAACAAACAAACAAACCAGCAGAAACCCTGAGACCAATACAGAGGAATACAATTATATATTTGCTTTAACAAACAAACTAACAAACTAGCCAACAACCAATCATTGCTGTGCCTGTACACTGGCCTCTCTGTGGACTCCCACTTTTGCTGAGCAGTGTAAAACAAAGGAAATGTCACCTTCTGCTGTCAGCTGTGACGCTGCACTCTAATACAGGAGCTTTGGGCCTTTGCTCAAAATCCCGAATCACAGTTCCATCCACAGGATCCTCAAATCAATGGGAGAGAGCAGAGAGAGTGGTCAGGGCTGTGTTTGTGGGAGTCATGAATGGAAGTCAGGGCAGCAGTGCTTAGCCTGTCTACAGAAGCCGAGCTGGGAAATGTCATGGGCCCATGACTCTTCCCTCATCCTCAGAGAGTGGACCTTTCCAACACCACCCCAAGCAGGAAGAAGGACAGCACCAGCCACAGATAACTCCTCAGCAGCTCCGCAGGCAGCAGATGGGCGCTGGCCTTTGGAGCAGAGAGGCAAACAGATCATTTTCCCATTCTCTACTAGCCAAAGAGGCTTTGCACCTCCTCCCCTTTTCCTGAAAATAAGACCTAACTAGGGATCAAAACTGCCAGTCCCAATCAGCCTGTCCTTACCTTACTGGCTATCACACAGCGGTCTCAAAGCAAGGAGTAGTGAGGTGTAATCTTCCGCATGACACTTGCTGTCACCATGCTAACCAGCTATTAAGTACAGTGGAAATTTATTTTCTGGTTAGGTCTTATTTTTAGGGAAACACTGTAGCTGTATCTTTGAATAACTTTTTTTTTTTAAGCTTCACACCTTCAACTCAACAATTCTATGCTGAAAGGGCTGCTCCTAAGGAAACCACCAGATTTATGGCCAAAAACTTATACATAAAAGGTTCCCAGCAACAGTTGAGGTGTTCATCTAGAGAGGGACAGTAAACAAATTAGTGCATCCCACAGAGAGCACCAGCAACTGCTAACTATCATGCTGAGAGAACAAAGCAGGAGTACCAGAGCAGAAGGGTGTCTGGCAGCAAAGAGAAAACAGTTTTAGTAAGGGATGCACCAACAGCTTTTCAGGATAAGCAGCTGGGGTAGGGGGTGGCAAGTTGTTAGCAAGACAACGACTTAAAAGATCTTGTGTTGTCATGTAAGACCATGGTACAAGAGCGTGGGGACTTTCCAGCCTGACAAAGGCAGGTCTGTGACAAGATTCCCTTAATATGTATAGACTATATTAGGACCTGAAAGACCTTCTGGGAAGCCAAGGACCTGATGTTAGGGATCCCCAAAGCCACATTACAGGTACATTTTCTTATAGTCACATTCACAGCCAAGGGTTAGTGAAAAGACACAAAGCCAAACCAACAACAACAAAAAATGGGGCAGGGGACAAAGTTCAGAGGGAGCCAGGCCCAGTGTCCAAGAGTTCCTACCGGTGGAGTGGCACAGAAGTGCTGAATTTCTTTAATAATTCATTGCAACAACACATACAAAATGTTGTCTACCAGGAGGTTATAGCTGAGCCTGAGTCCAGGGTTTTATTTTTTGGAGGGGAGGGGTGGGAAGTGCTGGACACATAGGTACAGCACTCTCTGCCTAACATGGACTTCCAGAAGGAATGCAGTTTGCATAAACAATTGAGGCAGAGTGAGCCACTGGTCATAGGGAAATGTTTCCCAGACAAGCCCCGGTTGCAAGTCAAGGGCAGTCTTCCTAAGGCCGGCAGCCTAGGCCTGCTATATGAACACTTTTCTGTACGGGCTCAGGCCCCGTCCCTAGTTCTATAAAACTTGAAACAATGGAGTTAATTTTGAGGGATTCTGGAAGGCCCTGCTCAAAGCCCAGTGGGAGTGAAGGACAACAGGACACCCAAAGTGGGATTCCCTAGGACAGGACCCACCTAGGCTAGTGACCGGGGTTCCAGAGTCTAATGGCTTAGGAAGAATGGGCTGGTGCTGACAGCCTGGGATGGAGCCTCCCTGCCTGGTGTGCTGCTCCAGGGAAAAAACACATGATTGTGAACTAAGACAGTGATCACCTCAGGGCCTGGGACTGAGACCCATGTGGTCTGGGCAGGGCCTTATGCCAACCAAGGGCAGCAGAATGAACCAGAGTTTAGGGGGTTGTGCAGATTCAGGATTCCACAGGGTCATCCCATGACTCAGAGAAGGAACAGCAGCCATGGACAGAGAAGTCAGCTCCCTCTTCACTTGGTATTTTGGAAGCAGGACAATTTAAATGGTGAGGTTTTTATGAATGGGATGGGTTTTTATGGTGGCTCTAATTAGTAGTTAAAAAAACCAAGGAGATAGCAATATGTGCAACTCAAGTGTATTATGGCTACATATTCAGTATTTCTGTATGGTCCCAATTTTGTAAATGTGTGTACATGTGCATGTACATAAAAAAGATACACTCAAACATTGTCACAGTGGTTAACTCTAGGGTCATAGAATGAGTTTTTCTTTCTTCTCTGTGTTTTGTGCAGCATAGGGAGGATGTGGAGGTCTGGTGGGGTCTGGTGTGGGCTTTCTAAGCTCTTGGGCAGCCCCAGTACACAGCCAGTCCTGTGAGGCTGTGGGGGCTTAGCGAGGCCCAGGAGGTCACTTGTGTATCCACCAGGGTCATACAGCTGATGAGTCTTAAGTGCGAGGTTGGAACCAATTTGGACAGCTCCCAAAGCCTCCTGTGACCAGCCTGGTCTTGGCACCTACAGGTGACAGATGTTCCTTTGAGGTCACCTGTAAAGTCAGGGGTGCCCAGTTACCCATAACAGAACTAGGGAACCAGTTTAGACTCACTCTATTGTATCTCCTTCCTGCCACTGAAGCCAGAAGTCAGTAAAACACAAAACTATGTACGCTTTCTCATGACCTACAGCCCCAGACAACTAGCCATCTTTGGCCTGGTCCCTGAGGGTCACTGCCATCCTCCAGCCCTACTGCCTCCTTACCCTGTCATCACTGACCAACAGTGTCCCCTAACAGCCCTGCTGGGGTCTGCTGATCATGTCCACAAAGCTCTGGAAGGTTCTAGGTAGCCACTTTTCTGAACACCACATCTCTTTTCCTTGTGCCCCCCTCTCCTGCACTTTGGGGTACTGATATGCCTCTCTTAATCACCCCTTGTGGACAAGTCCCAGGCTTGGCCACTTTTCTGTCCTCTGTGACCACTTAAGCCTGGCAATAGTGTCTTTATGGATGAAACTGAGTGTTCCAGATGAGAAGGAGATCAAGAAAAGTGACAGCTCAGAGATCCCAGGTACAACCCAGGCATAACAAGGACCATCCCCAAAATAGTTGAGGGGGCTCTCAGTCTAGTGGTCTCCATCCCCTGCTCCTACCATGTTTGGATCCACAGACAGGCTACAGCTACGCTGACTTCTTTTTAATGGCTTGATTCTAGGGTGGGCTCCTTCTTATATTTTGTTCAGAAGGCCTTTATAAAGCTTGAGTTCCTTGATTGTGAGGAACTGGAGAACTCTCTACAAGAGGTGCCTAAGCTTTTGAGATATTTTAGTTTCAGGAGAACCTAACACCAACCCATCTACCCACAGCTTCACAATACAATCACAGGAGCCACAGAGGAGCTTTGTGTCATTCACACAGAAGTGGCAGGAACTCACGACATGCTCATGCCCACTCAGAATTTTAATGGGATCTGAAAGAAAAGATTCAACAAACAAGTTCAATAAGATTGCAGGAAACAAGGTCAATATACAAAAATCAAGCTGGGCGTGGTGGCATATGCTTTTAATCCCAGCACTCGGGAGGCTGAGGTAGGAGGAGCGTTGTGAGTTTGAGGCTGGCTTGGGCTATAACATGAGCACAACGCTGGCTTGAGCTACATAGTACGACTCTGTCTCAAGAAACTAGGGCTGGGAGTTTGACTCAGTGACTGAAGCACCTGTCTGGCAGGTGTGAGGTTGTGAGTTCAATCTCTGGTGCCACCAGAAAAAAATTATATATATATATGTATATATATATATATATATATATATATATATATACACACACACATATGTATATAAATCAATTGCATTTTTAAACACCTGCCATGAGCACCTAAATAAAGAAAAACATTCCATTTACAAAAGTGTCGGAGAGGGGGCTGGGGATTTAGCTCAGTGGCTTAAGCACTTGCCTGGTAAGCGCCAGCTCATGAGTTCAATCCCTGGTACAGAAAAAAAAAAGTATCAGAGAGAATATGTAAAAATTAATTAAACAAGTGCAAAACTTCTGAAAATTATAAAACATTGTTGAAAGAAATTAAAGACCTAAATAAATGGAAAAACATTCAGTGTTCATAGATAGGCGAACATAGTATTGTTAAGATGATAATATTCTCTAAAATGATCCATAGATTCAGCATCATCTCATCAAGTTTTTTGTTGTAGATTTCTTTGCAGAGTTGACAGGACAATTTTAAAACTTACATGGAAATTCAAGGGAACACAAATCAATCTTAAAAAGAACATCAAAGATGGGGGAGTCACACATTCTGATGTTGAAGCTTCCTATCAAGCAACTAATCAAGGCAGTGTAATAATGGCATAAAGGAAGAAATATAAATCAATCAAATGTAATTGATAATCCAGAAAGAAACACTTGTATTTATAGTCAACTAATCTTTTAATGAGTGCCAAGTCAATTAGATAAGGAGACAATAGTTTTTTTTTAAAATGAATTATATTGGGAAACTGGCAATCCAAGTGCAAGAGAATAAAACTGAATTCTTACTCTACACCTTATATTAAAAATCAGCTGCAAACCAGGTATGTTGCTACATGCCTATAATTCCAGCTACTTGGGAAGCCGAGGCAGGAAAAATGCAAGGTCAAGATCAAGCTAAGCAACATAGAGACTTAGAGACACCTTGTCTCAAGATAAATAAAATAAATAAATAAACATATAAATAAGGATTGAGGTTGCAGATAAATGGTAGAGTGCTCCTAGGTTCAATTCTCAATACTACAAAGAAAAGAATAAGGCCAAAAAATTTGGAGAATATAGCTCAGTGGTACAGCACTTGCCTAACATGGGTGAGGCTCTGGGTTCAAATCCCAGCACCACAAATTATTTTCCAGTTATATAATTTTATTGGGTAATTTACCACAATAGCAGGAAATATGCCATACTGTATGTTTTATAGAAATTCCCATGTCTGTATATTAAAAAGGAAACCTTTTATTGCCAGCACCACAAAATTTTTAAAAAATACATTCCAAATGGATCAAAGATCTAAATGTAAGTGTGAAAATTAAGATACATTTACAAAACAGGCATAAATCTATTATATACTAGGCATACTTTCTTAAATATGACACCAATAGGTAAAAAAAAAAAGATAAGCTGGATATTAGCAAAATTAAAAACATTTGTGTTTCATAAGACACCATTGTCTTGGTTACTTTTCTCTTGCTGAGACAAAATCCCAGTGCCCAAAATGAAGGAAGGAAAGGTTCATTTAGCTTACAGTTTTGGGAGGTTTCAGTCCATAATAAGCTGGTTCTAAGGCAGGGTGGGTGACTGAGAGGCAGCCAT